>QANX01003997.1:16029-64067 GCA_003254975.1 Ochetophila trinervis
AAAACACCTAAAAAAAAGTTAAATTGTATATTATTATCTAAATTGATATAGAAAAATTAAATAATGCATGCCACTTAAATTTCAATACATTTAATCATCAATAGAAAATGTGTTAGAGCATTGTCATAATTTAGCTTGTTTAACACTCGATGTAATGACATATTCTGTAAGTTCTTCTAAATTAATGACATCATCTAAAACTGAATATATAATAAAATTAGAAATATTTATGTTAAAAAAATAGTAATATATATATAAATATAAATTACTTTATTTTCCAAAAAGTCAATCTATTGTACATAATAAAGCTTGTACTATATATAGCTTTATTAATAAATTAATTTTTTTTATTAATAAATTATTAAATTTGTATTAAGGACTAATGAGTTCTTAATGGTTCTAACCGATTTTTGCGGTTCAACCTATTAAGATAACGAGTTCATAACAGGTTGATCCGTTATCAACCCAACTCGTTTTAGACAAATCCGAATATTTAAAAAAAGTTCATGTTTGTGTCGTGTTAACGGGTTATATTAGAATTTGTCAAGCTTACCTTATATGATATATGACGTATCACAACTCTGTCAAAATGGCATGAATAGAGAATTCAGAGACCATGACCACACGATGAAATTTATATTAATTTTTGGCAACAAAAGTCTTTTAAAAATTTATCTGTATAAGAGCTATAAGTCCATAAAATATTTAGCGAACGAACTTATTCTATGCATTTTTTTAATCTGATAGGAGTCCATGATGAGAGCCCGTGTCGCTAAAATCTCATTCTCTCTCGTGCGGTAGTAGCAGAGATGAGCACCTGAGTCAAAATAGGACTACCATGACTCGTAGCACAATTTTCATATTTACAGATATGATAATTAAGCTGGTTTCTACTATTAAATTCAACAAAAGTCTTTGTTTATATAAAACTTGTACACATAAAATAATTTTCGATAATAGCCCATTTTCAGTTTTATAAAATAATAATAATAATAATATATTATTATTATTTTATTGTGTGTATAAAAAAAGAATTTGGGTCACATGAGTAGGACCTAACTTCGATTAATATTTTATAAATAGAAAAATGCGAGGGTGAACTAAATAGTAAGTATATTATAGACAGCCATGAAATAATGAGTAACTAATGTTTTGACGTTATTCGTTGAATAGATACAGAAGACTGACGTGTTCATCATGCTTCCATTGGATTACATCAATAGCTTCTAGACCATTTGCTATTGGAGACATGTAAACTGATTAAGAATATTTGAAAACCTAAAAAATTGAATTAATTTATTGAGTTATGTGCATATTTATATTTATTTATTTCCACATTTTTTTCTTTTTCTTAGGTTTTTCTATAAGTAGAAAGCACTTAAAAGCCATGTTTGGTATATTTTTGCGAAAGTAGTTTTGGTTTTTAAGATTGTTATTAAAAATGTAAAAATAATTAAAAAAAAAAAAACCTTATAAACCTTCAAACAAACTGCTGATCAAAGCTAATAAAATATAATCTCACATAAAGGTTTTAAAGAAAAACTGAAACTCTGAAGAACAAGCAAAAATTATCTTAAATAGAATTTAAAACTACAATTATAAAGACTTTTACTGAATTATCAANAAGAGTCTAATATTACCAAAATAAAAAAAATAAAAAAATAAAGAGTCTAAAATCCTGAACAGCCAATTATATTCCTAGCGTTTTGATTGATCAAGAAGGATAAAGTAGCATGAAAGTGAACTTAGAAGGCATTTTCCTGTCAGTCAAGAGGGAGGTCCTTGTTTGGGAAATATTTTGAATTTTAAATTGTTGCCGGATAACAAAATTTCACCAAAAAAAAAAGTAACCGCCTAACAAAACAATAGCAATAATATTTACCTAAATTTTTTATATTTAATTTATTATGATATCACATTTATAAATCATTATAAATTATTAAATTTATACTATACAATTATAGCGAACCATAATAATTTCTCTTTAGTCAAAGAGGTCAATTATAGTGATCTGACCTGTGGCATGCAACCCCTGATGGGTGATATGATTGGGACTCTAATTCTGACAAGATTTTTTGTACCACATGTAATACTGTTACTGGAGGGTATGAAATCTACATTATCCAAAATTTATACAATATATATCCAAATGCAATCCATTGAGGTTTTTATTTTTTGGTAATATGCAAATGCAATCCATTGAGTTTATTATAAGAAAAAGAAAGGCGAATTTTATGCAACTAGGGAACAAATGCAAGGGTGCATGTATAGCGATGATGGTGATGACGAAGATGGAAATAGAGGGATTGTTTAAAGACCCCACGGTTTTTGCATGTTATTGGAACAAAAACGCTGCAACTTGTGAAGGCAAACCCAATAAGGTTGGTCCCCCTTGGCTATGCCTTCCTATTCCTAACCACAATTGTGGACTAGAATTAAACGTAACTTTCTTGGAAAACAATTTTTTGGATTCTCCAACTTAATTTCTTTCCAACTAGGGTCCACCCTCATAATTTGGTATTAATTTGGTAGTATCAATACCCAATGCCCTGAATTGACAGTAAGGATCTCTAGGTTTTCAAACTAATTTGGTATGTAAATTATATTGCTACTCACATTTAATTCTGATTTTTTTTTAAAAGGTCTCTTAGTTTACTAATTTGTTTTACCGTTAATCTTAACTAATTTTCATCCAAATTCAGTTATAATAAAATACCAAAATGAAATTTTTATATAATTGAAGAACCACAAATGTGATAAACACTAAAAAAATACCTAAATAATATTTATAATATATTTTCCAATAAAATATATTTTTTTAATACTTATTTAAAAAAATTAAAAATTATTTTAGTCATAGAAAATCATTAAAATTTAATTGAAAAAGTACTTTATCTTTTGAAATATTTTTTAAAAGAAAAATTTTAAAATACTTATACATTATTTTCAAAAAAAATTATTAAAATCAAATGTCATGCATTTAGTTAAGTTTCTTTTTATATACATTATTCACGCACTGTAAAAAATATTATTTTTGAATTATAATTATTTTGAAATCAAATATGCCAACAATTAAAAAATGTAAGAGAAAAATAACTTTTAAAAAGATCTCTATTCGAGATAATTTTGAAGTTTAAACATCTAAAAGTTATACCTTTTATACAAAACCATATTTAAGAATTGAATTGAGTACTAAGTATTGGAACATTTTTAAGAGGATATAAAATAAAAAGAATCAATATAAAAATTTCAAAATGTTCATATTTTATTGCCATAAATCATAAAAGAATATTTTTTTTATAATAATAAATGAAGGAGGTAAAAAGAAAATTTATTAAAGCACATTGATTTTAAAATAAAATCATTAATAGATAAATTATGTATATTTTAAAATTTTATCTTTTAAAAAAAATTCAAAGGATAACATATTTTCACAATTTTATTTTCATGATTTCTATAAAATAATATTTTTTTTAAAGATTTTTAAATAGTTATTAATAAAAAAACATTTATTTATTTGAAAATACTATTTAGGTTTTTTTAAGTTTTTATTTAACATGTGGTTCCCAAACTGTTTAAACTTCAAATTGTGCATGATTTTCATAATTTATATAGATATAAATGTGTATGATTAGAAATTTGTAATTAATTATTTTAAAGTAAAATAGTGCTCTAATATCAAGAAAAAAAAAAGAATAAAACAATAATTCAGATACTTTATTTATTTATTTTGCCAAATAATGCCTTAATATTTTATTTACATAACACTTATATAACATGGATAATTAAATTCTCAAATAAAGTAATAAAGTATTATCACATCATTTTTATTGGATTAATTTTAACTATACCTCCTGAGATTTATTATAATTACATAACGCTCTCTGAATCTTAGTATAACTTTCTACACTTCCATTGATGTTAGGTTCTCTCCATTATATTTAATTAATGATGCATAATAAAATAATTTTACATTAAAAAAGCTAATTCAATATTTGAAAATACATTAAAATGTATCGTTTTGTTTAAAAATATATATATTTTATTGTTTTACTCTACTTCTCTCCTTTCTCTTCTCTTGTGATTTGAAAATTTTACCGAGATTGTTGGGCAGGCACTGTTGGTCGCTCCTAATGGGGCAAAATGAGTGGTTGTGCAAGGGTCAGTATTCTAAAAAGTCCTATAAGAATATGCAGAATGAGAAAAACAAACCGTGAATAGCCCATTAATGACATGAATAAGTTCATCTCATTTATCATATTTGCTATGTGTTCGTCTGAATTTGATCAAACTCCATAAGTTTTTAATTTTTTTACTCTCAACTTCAACAAGAATATCACTCTATTTCCAACCCAATAAAAACAATTACCACAGTTGTCAATTATAAACCCACATAAAGAATTACAGTCTTCTTGTTCGATTTCGTGAAGGATTTGGTTTTTCTGGGTTGCTTTCTTTGTCTCTCCCATGTGCGAATGGGTATTCGATGGAATCCAAAATCAATGCCTTCCTCAGATCCTTTCTTCCGCTTCCAAATAACCTGACCCAACTCCGATTATCGACGCTGAGGATCACGATGTGGCCATCCTTTTTTTTTTCACACGTACAGTCGCGGAGCTCCAAACTTCCATCTTTTTTTTTTCTTCATTTTTTTTTTCCTTAGTCAGAATAGTATGTAAAAATATACAACGACCCACTAAAATCCATTCAAAAATATTCTTAGATCACTCTATTGCGAAAGGAAAAAAAAAAAAAAAAAGATGGAAAAATTTTATGAGCAAATCTACCCATTTTCCAATACTGGGTTTGAGAAAGATTGAGTGAAAGAGAGAACGAGAGTGAGATTGAGAATTACTGGCTCTTATTGGTGACGAGGAATAGCGAAAAGGTGAAGAAAGAGTGTGTGTGTGTGTGTGTTTTTTTTTTTTTTGTAATAGTGAAGAAAGAGAATTTGGGTTGTAGAGATGAAAGAGGGAAGACGTTGAAAGAAGAAAAAGAAGAAGAAACAGCATGATCAAGATAGTCAGCCACATCAACTAAAGCCTACAATTTAATGAAGTCATCATATAAACGTCCTTTTTCAAACTTATTCTTCAGATCTTCTTTCAATTGAATTTTTAGCACTTGCATTTTTGACATTTGTGTTCCTAGAAATTGTATTTTTGAAATTGACATTGGAGTGGCAGACATTTTCAATGTTGGCGAGGAGATTCATTTAACTATTATATTTTCGGGCAAAATTTAAGAACAATCTTTGATTGGTATTGCTGCAATAAAAAAAACTTGCATGTAATGTTTTTGCATGATGCAAATCTTAAACTGTAACATTCAATTGACACATTTAGCATGAAAATAAATTTCATACTCAAGTTATCATGAAAAAAAATTTCATACTCAAGTTATATTGCTACGGGTAGATTTATAAATTGCATTATTCATGTAGCACTCTTTCTTATGTAAATAATTTCATTTTTCAGTGTTTATGTATCTACACTTTCTTTTTCTCATTTTTAGTCCATTTTCATGTTATGAATTTGCATTTAAATTAGATCAATTTTCTTGCAGTTGAAACAATTCAAAAAAAAAAACAGATGATGTACAATAAAACAAAACATCAATTTGACTTCTGTTTGAGCCATGCAAAATTATTGGCTTTATGGAAGAACAGTTTTTGTTGATTCCAAATGTTTATGGAACAATAAGCCTAATATCAAGACGGATGAAGTTTTGGAAGAATGGTTTTTGTTGTTCTGAAAATATTGATTCATGATTTGTTGGAACGATGAGTTCTGCTGATTCGAATAAGTGTTGGAACGATGAAAATTGTTGGAAGAATTTAAAGAGTAGAAGTTTAATTGCATTGGGTTTATTTCTATTGGTGTATTATTTTTCAGATAATAATTATATTCCAAGTGAGATTGCAAATGCCAAGAGTTTTATTCCTACTAGGATTTAAAGTTATCAAATGCTATATAAAGGGATTAGAATTTAGATTTGGCTCTCTCTTTACACACATATAGATATTCAATTGCTCAAGCAAACAACTAGATTATCTCTACAGAAATCAACATTCAAGCTTTCAAGTTTCGAGAAATTATTAGGCTTTCAGAATTATTAAACTTTGATTGTTTAATCTTTTTGTCATTATTCAATTCAAATTTTATTTGTAAAATCATTTTAATTGTTAAGGCAATAAAAGAACTCATTGGAAATTAGTTCTCTATTTCTAAGTACAATCGTTTGTTAAATTTCAGATTCACGCATTACTTTTATTACTATTTTTTTCTTTTAGATTTTCACAATTTGAAGGAGGTACGCTCATAGACGCTTAGGGATCGATTGTTGATTCAAAATTGTCAACATATCTTTTGGCACGCTCGGTGGGACGAAACAAAATTTTTGAGTTTGAAAGTATGGTGGAAATAAGAGCTTCTAAGTGTCGTGAAGAATGAACTACAGGCCAAATTCTTGTGGCCGTACTTGGAGAAAAAGATCCTTAAGATGATCAAGAATATCAAGTCCAACATGAGGACGAAGAAAGATCTCATCGATCTGATATGTCAATACGTGAGTTGTCCCAATAGACGAAGGACAACTAAGAGAGATTGCTCGGCCAAATGACTGAATCTTTCAATAATTTGATTGAAGCTTTAGGACGCCAAATTCATATTCCTTGGGCCGCAATGGAATAAATGGTTCTAGTTCATCCTGTGGTCAATGAACCTAGGAACATTCCAGGTCATCAAGCTGAACAATATGGCCAAAATTGGATGAATGAACAATAGGCTGAAGTTAATCTTGGTCAACAGAGAAACCAACAAAGAAGATATAATGGCCATGGTCAAAAACAAGGCCAAGTCTTGGATCGAAATGTGGTAGAAAACTTGGTCCAAAAGATCATCGGCCCAGCTTTTAGAAGAATAGGCCGACCATCTTATAGGAAGACATATCCTGACTATGTAGACTAAACAAAATTCCCTATAGGGTATAGGTGCCCTGACTTCACTCTATTTTCGGGTGAAGAGAATCAATCTATTGTTGAGCATATAGGCCGATTAACGACTCAATGTGAAAAATTTGGGACCAACGATGTGTTCAAGCTTAATTTTTTTTTAAAATTCTCTGATTGGTTTAGTATTTTCCTGGTCAATCAATCTTCAGCCAGGGTCGATTCAAATTGGCAAGAGATGGAACAAAAGTTTCATGAACAATTTTATAGGATTGAACCAGAAGTTTCTATGGCCGATCTTTCTCGTTTGTATCAAATGGATGGTGAGTTGGTCAAAAATTTTGTTGCTCGATTCAATAAAGCGAGGAATATGTGTCATCTTGGTATTCCTGAACGTGAGTTTGTGAAAATAGCTTAGAGTGGTTTAAACTTCAAGTTGAAAAAGAAATTCGAAGGCATGGAGTTTAGAGACCTTTTTGAGTTAGTATCTCGGGCAACCATGTATGAAGAGATTCTGAAGGAAAAATATCAAAGAAAAAATTCTTCCAAGGGTTCTTACTATAGGGATCCCAATAACGAAGTTCACATGGTCGATATGGAAGATCATGTGGGTGAAGAGGAAATGGCCGAAGAGAACGCAGTCGAAGTTGTGGCTACTAGGCCATATACTTGTAAAGCTTTGGTCAGGCCAATGAGAACTCAGAGTGTGTCTAAATTAACTTTTGACTCAAAGAAGAATACGTTTGAAACTGATAAAAGCTATTTTTTTGATATTGCTAAGGCCGATCAAATTTTTGATCTTTTGCTGGCTAATAAGGTGATTTTGCTACTTGAAAGACATGTTATTCCATTAGCTAAAGAAATAAGGAACAAGTCCTATTGCAAATGGCATAACGGATGGACCTACTCAACTACTAATTGTGTGTTGTTCTGCAATGCTATTCAGGGTTTAATTGAGAAATATACTTTGAAATTCCCTGAAAAATGCAAGGAAGTGATGGGGGTAGATAGTGACCCATTTCCGACAGCTGTGATGAACATGGCGACAGTAGATATTACAAAGTTGGCTCAACCCCGGACCAAAGTGGATTTAGGGCAAACATCCAGTGATAAAGGTTACAAGAAATAGTATAGGCCCAATGAGATTGAAAAGATTTCATGTAAGAAGGTAGAAGCACATTCAAAACATTTGTGTGCAAAGTGCAAGCATGAAATTAATGCTGAAAAAAATGTTCATCCCAATGAGACAAGAAAGAACAATTTGATTATTTTGAAGTCTCCACCGGAAAATTATGGACTGCAAATTCCAAAGTTAGTATTTCAAAGATTTGGACCGAAAATCGGGAAGGCATGGCCTACGAACTATTATCAAGGTAGAAAAATTGATGTTGGTTTAAAATTGTTTGTCCTAAAAGATGGGCAAAGGAAGGTAGTTTCTCACAACAACAAGAAACTAAGAAGCTTTAGGCCATCAGTGACTAAGGTGGGCCGATGGTACCACTTTAGGAACAATGCTTACCAACCTCTTACTAAGACACAAAAGATGAGGTTGCAAAGACAAATAACTGAAGCTAGAAGGTTAGCTGAGGAAGAAGAATGCCAAAAGAAGAAGGGCAAAGAAATTTTGGCTTTGGTCCAACCTAACAAAACCAAAGACATAAAAAGCTTTGTTAGGCCGAAATCTCAACATGCAGAAATGAACAAACAACCAAATGATGTGAAAAAAATGAATCTTCTAGTAGAAAGAAAATGGAGTAGAAACTTAAAAAGAAGGTAATTCATGAAAAAATTACTAATGATGATAGAGAAAGAAAAATTGACCCAATGGATGAATATAATTTGATCATAACCTCAACGGATAAAATGCGGACAATTAAGTTTGGATCTTTGGACCGGGTAGAATGCAACATGACATTGGTTCTTCCATAAAATTTTGAAGCTCGTCCCAACGAGCCGAATGTGATGGAAGGGGATGTAATTGAGGTTTGGGGCAATAATTCTGAGTTTATAGTGAAAGAGGAACCACCAAAGATAGAAGTAGTTCAAGGATGATCAAAAAATATTATCATAGAGAAACCAGCTGAAAAGATGGCTCAACATCTCAAGGCATTTTATATCAGTGCTCATTTGATGGGAAGCCAGTTAATAGAATCTTAATTGACAATGAAGCTGCAGTGAATATTTTACCGACCACTATGCTTCCAAAATTGAACAAAGTGGATCAAGATCTTATCCATACTAAAGTGACTATGAGTAATTTGTTGGCGGAACAACGAAAGTCAAAGGGGTTCTTTCTATCGAACTCACTGGGGGGGGGGGGGGGAAGTCAATTATGGCTGCATTTTTCGTAGTTGAGTCTAAATCTCAATACAATGCTTTGTAGGGACGAGATTGGATTCATACAAGCTTATGCGTTCCTTCATATTTACATCAAATTTTATGGTTTTGGAATGGAGAGGAAGTTGAGATGGTTAAGGCTGATGATAAACCGTTTCTAGTAATGACCAATGCAATTGAGGCTCGATATTATGAAAATGACATTGGCCTAATACAATTTTGTGGGAACAACAAGTATGGCCGACTTATGGGAATTATGGCCTTAAAAAGTCTCCAACAATTGAAAATGATAGCGAATGAAGTTTATGAGGACATGGCTCGACCAACGACAATACAAATGTCCAAGCTAAATATAAATAATATCCATGATCAATGAGCCAAAAGAGGAAGAAAAAGTGGAGGTTGTTCAAACTACCATTCAAAAGTAAATGGCTTATTTGACTGAGAAAAAATGTAGAAGAAAATTCGGCAATAAGATGGGCCGAATGTATAATGGAGGATGACTCTGAAGACAAAGAAGCAATTGAATTCAAAGATCTTTGTTTCGTGCCATCTAAGTTGGATGATTCCAAGGCCGAAGTTCAAGATTCATTGATTGAAGTTAACTGAGAAATAGAAGAAAATCCTAGGCCAACTTTTGTAAGCAGCTTATTGGAATCAAATATTTATGCCAAAATTATTGAATTATTGGAAGAATACAAGGATTACTTTGCTTGGAGTTACCATGAAATGTTAGGCCTTGATAGAAAGCTTGTGGAACACTGTTTACCTATGAAGGAAAGGTTTAGGCCGTTTAAGCAACCACTAAGAAGGATGTCGGCCGAAGTTATTCTTTAGGTGAAAGAAGAAGTTGAAAGAATGATCAGTGTTCGACTTGTTAGAACGATCAGGTAGGTCGAATAAATCTCCAATGTTGTTCATGTAGTCAAGAAGAACATAAAGATGCGAGTATGTATAGATTTCAAAGATTTGAATATGGCTATTCCTAAATATGAATACCCAATGCTGATAGCCGATTTACTTATAGATAATGCGGCCAAACATGAAATTCTATCGTTCATGGACGGACATTCAGGATATAATCAAATTTTCATTGCCGAAGAAAATGTTCATAAGACCACATTTAGATGTCCAGGAGCAATTGGACTTTTGAGTGGGTTGGTATGCCATTTGGCTTAAAAAATGCCAGAGCAACATATCAGCGAGCCATGAATTTAATATTCTATGATTTGATAGAAAATGAGATGGAGGTCTATATAGATGATGTAATGATTAAGACTGATGAACGGTACAATCATGTGATCGATCTTAGAAAAACTTTTGAAAGAATGAGGACTCATAAATTGAAAATAAATTTGCAGAAGTGTTCTTTTGGGATTTCAGCTGGAATTTTTTTGGGATTCCTGGTTCATCATAAATGAATTGAAATTGATAAAAACAAGGCTCGAGCAATTATAGAGGCGCAACCACCCAAGAATAAGAAAAAGCTTCAAAGTTTTATTAGGAAGATTAATTTTCTACGAAGATTTATCTCTAATACATCTGGGAAAATTCAACCTTTTTTGGCCTTACTAAATTTGAAGGGTGAAGAAAAATTTAAGTGGGAAGTTTTTCACCAAGAAGCATTCGACTGGATTAAAAATTACCTAACAAAGCCTCCAGTTTTAATACCTCCAAGGAAGAATACACCACTCAAACTTTATATTTCGGTTGCCGAAGGTTCAATTGGAGATTTTTTGGCCCAAGATAATGAAGAAGGAAAAGAACAAGCCATTTATTACTTGAGTCGGGTTCTCATAGTCAATGAGTTGAAATATTCATCCGTTGAAAAGTTGTGTCTGGCATTGTACTTTGCAGCCACAAAGTTGAGACACTATATGCTACCAACCATAGTGTTCATTGTTTCTAGGACCAATGACATTAAGTATATGCTTTCGATGCCAATTTTACGAGGGAGAATTGGTAAATGGACTATCGGTCTATCTGAATTTTGATTTTAGTATGTGGCTCAAAAAGTTGTGAAAGATCAGGCTTTGGCTGATTTTTTGGCTGCTCATCCATGTTTGGATATAGAAAAAGAATATGACCTAATGGAAGTAGATTATATATCTTTTGTGCCATGGAAGTTGCGGTTTGATGGATCAAGTACTCAAAATTCGGCCAGAGTAGGAATCATCTTAGAATCTCCAAAAGGATGGAAGACTTAATTTTCATTCCAATTAGATTTTGAATGTTCCAACAACCAGGTTGAGTTTGAAGCTTTGCTTATCCGCCTAAAAATTTTAAAAGAGATGGGGGTGTCAAACGTTGAGATCATTGGAGATTCTATGTTAGTATTGAGACAATTGTCTGAAGAGTACCAATGCTTGAGTTTTGCTTTAGTCCCATATTATGCAGCGGCCGATCAACTTCTTAGAAACTTTGATGACATTGTTCTTCATCATATACCGATGGAGTTAAATATTGAGGCCAATGAGATAGCCCAATTAGCTTCAGGTATGCACATTTGGGAGAACTTAAAGAAATGATCATCAATATTAAAAAACGATCTCTTCCTTCGTTATTCGAAAGAGGTATGTCTGGGGATATTTTTTGAATTCAAGTTGATAAGAACGACTAGAGATACTTTTAGTTCAATATTTTAATGATTCGAATGAGACTAGTGATAGCAAGACTCGGCTTTGGGCGGTGAATTATATTCTTTTTGATAAAGTTATATAAGAAGGACCAATATAATTTATTACTTAAGTGTTTAGGTGTCTATGATACTATGTTGACAATGGCCGAAGTCCATGAAGAAATTTATGTAGCACATCAGGCTGGAGTGAAGATGAGATGGATGATTCGAAGGCATGGTTTCTATTGGCCAACTATGTTATGCCAAAGGTTGTTCCGTTTGTCAGAAGCATGGTACAGTACAACACGTTTCGACTGTTCCATTGAATCCTATTGTTAAGCCATGACCATTTCGTGGTTGGGCCATTGATTTAATTGGCAAGATTTATCATTCTTCTTCTAAGCAATACACTTTCATCATAGTCACAACTGATCATTTTACTAAATGGGTGGAAGCACAACCAATGAAAGCAGTAAGTCAGGCCGAGGTTATTTAATTTATAAAAGAGGATATAATCCATAGGTTTGGTCTTCCATAATCTATAACAGCCGACCGAGGAACTGTGTTCATGGTAGACTCAGTGAAGGAATTTGCAAAAGAGTACGGCTTCGCTTTATCTCATTCAGCTCCGTACTTTGCTCAGGTCAATGGTCAGGTTTAGGCAAGTAAAAAGATTTTGAAGGGGATTTTAGAAAAGATGATCGATGATAATCCTAGAGATTGGCACAATAGACTTTCTGAAACATTGTGGGCCTATAGGACATCTGAAAGATATGGTATTAGAACTACTCATTTCGCTCTGACCTATGGCCATGATGCAATTCTTCTTATGAAGGTGACATTCAAGTCTTTAAGGGTGGCTCAACAACATAACCTTACCCTTGAAGATTATGCTCAAACAATGTCGCAAGAAGTAAAACAGTTGGATGAAGTGAGACTTGCAACTTTAGACCATCTCCAAGTTCAAAGGAAGACAGTAGCTCGCGCTTACAATAAACGAGTTAAGTTTAAAAGCTTTGGTGAGGGTGACCTAGTTTTGAAAGTTGTTCTTCCTATCAGTTCTAAAGATCTGAAATATGGAAAATAGTCACCAAGTTAGGAAGGACCATATTTGGTTTACAAGATAGTTGGAAATTGGGCATATCAGTTACAAGATATAAATGGTCTACGACATTCAAATCCTATTAACAACTATTTCTTTAAAAAGTTTTATCCTACTAATTGGGAGACCATTGAAAAATTCAGCCAAAAAATTTGATGTGTGGCCAAATGATTCTGGCAAAATAATAATAAAAAAAAATTGACGGATAAATTTTAAGCCGAATTATGTCATTTTATTACTTTTATTCTACTCTAATGCAAGGAATAAAATGAGGGGGCATACATATATCATATACAATTGAGCTTGATCAAACTTTTAGGCTATTCCATTTTTCATTTTAAGATGATCGGCCATTCATTTTTATTTTTAGACTTTAGGCCGTTTGTTATGGGTCAAAGCAGCAATTGTAACACCCCCGTCCCGGGAAAAGATTAAAAAATTTCCAAATTTGACCAAGTTTGACAGTAAGTGGGCCCGGGGTTGACTTTTTCTGTGGTTTTAGTTTTATTTTGAATATGGTACCATTGCGTAGAGCTAGTCGATACGAGTTCGTAGACTAGTAGCATGCTTGATTCTGAGCTAAGACAGAGAAGTTATGGTTAAAACAGTGTGAGGGGCATTTTGGTAATTTTGCTGGGCATGACTTAAAAGAGAAATTACAAAACTGCCCTTGCCTGTTTTTTTTTTATTCCTGAATTTCTGGAATTCGGCCTCCCTCTTCCCCGACATTCCCACCTGTAGCACCGCACTCCCTACCGCGCCTCATTTTCTTCGCCGACAGCAGCCGATTTCCGGCCAGATCGGGCCAAAAATTACACGGAACTGGGAGCCGGTGGTCTCCCCTCCTCAACCAAGCCAGTGACCATCCCTGAAAATGTCTCAGTGGCCAGGAAAACGAGAGAAACCCAGTTTGCTTGTTGTTGGCGATCGCTGGCCTCCAGCTGGAAATCGGCCAGCCCACTGCTCGGAAAAGCTTGCCCACATTGCCCTCCACCATTTCCCTTCGAGATCTGGCCGTGAAACCTCGCGAGTTGCCGGAAAACTCAAAGAAACCGGCGACCCATTTTTCCCTCCGGTCGCCGGATTCTGGCAGTTTTGGGTTGCAGGGTTCGTCTTTTTCCCCTATTTTGGACCCCCTGAGTCCGATTTCGGCACCCGTTCGTCCTAAATCTCATTCGTGTAACTGGTGCAAATTTGGAGTGTTCGGCTGCAACTTTCTGGCCATTTTCCTGCCACTACTGGCGGTGGTTGGACGAAGTAAATTCTTGGTTGTATTCTACTCTCTTCAGGCTTCGTTTTGATATATAATTCGCATATTATAGTTGCGTATTTGAAATTTACTTAATTTTGAGCTATGTTGTCAATAACTGTTAACATAGGAATTATTGATGATTGGTGATATCAATATGTATGTAAATATGTTTTGGTGATTGCTTTAGAATGAATTGGTATGCTGAGACTATAGGATTTGATTGGGTGATTGAATTTCGTGGTTATAGATAATGGTTACGGAATATATATATTATGTGATTATTTTACTGTGAATTTTAAATAATTGTTGGGAAATTGTGGCTTGAGTTTAGCTGTATTGTTGTTTGACCGTTTGAGAACTAATTTGATTGCGTATGTGGATTTTGGTTTATGAATGATTATGTGGAAATAATTGTTGTGAATCTTGGTTTGTGAATGTTTATATTGATATGATTGTGTGGTTGAGAACTGCTTGGGCGAGGAATTATGCCACCAAGCAGAGGTGTTGCAAGCTTGGACGAGGAATTATGCCGCCAAGCTATGAGTTTTATCTTGCTAAATTTACTTAAAAAGCTTTGACGAGGTTAAAAGTGGTTAAGAGATGAAAAATGAGAATTATGTTGAATGTGTTGATATGACTGGCAGTTGCATGTTTAATGCAAATATGCTGTGAAGAACTACAGGTAGCTTGATTCCTATTAAAAGGGGTATGTAGGCAGCTCAGTTTTACACTGAGTCCAGCTACACTTTACTTAAACAATATATTTGTTTGAGTGTTGAGTTAATTACCGAGGCGTAGTTTTATTTGATTGGGATATGTGTGCTGGTAGAGTGAACACTGTATAGAAATGATTTTCCTTGCAGGTTTGTAATTATTTTTATTTTGAGGATGTTAGAAAAACAGACAAAATGCTGCTTAAATTTCTAATCAAATTTCTAGCACTAAAAATAAATCTTTCGGTTTGTTGGTTCTTATCGTTTTGATTAACGGCTTGACGGACTTAAAAGACTGCTTAATGGGTTAATAATAATATTAAGTCATGCAGGTAGGATCTAGGTGGGTTGGGTCCTGTTAGCAATGTTGTAACTTCAATATTCATATATGAAATTTGAATCAAGTTCAAATACAACAGTAAAGATAAGTCTAATGAACTAAGAAAGTTTGCAAAAACCTAAGTGCTAAATTACATTCACTTTGCAACTTCATCCTTTGTGAATTTTCACGAAGAAGTCCATTTGGAGAATGTGTGTTAGGCCAAAGGTTTTCTTCTATTAGCTTGCTCAAGATCTTCTCGAATTTTTTAAGCCTTGGACTTGGAAAGATATGTTTTGCTTTTTAGAATGGCATAAGTCTCATCATTTATCTTATTTTTGGCTTCTTTGGAGGCCAATTTTGCTTGAAGTTCGGTCAACTCTTATTTCATCTTGTTAATCTCTCTATCCATGGTGGCTGAATTTTCTTTTATTGAAGACATCTCAGTGAGAAAGCTTCTGAGCATGTACTGGATGCTTAAGAATGAAGTGGTCAACTTTTAGACTTCCTTGATTTCCTGTTGCGCTGAGAAGAAAGGGGGAGTGTCACGGCCTAATGAGTCATGGAACTTAGAAATCTTGGGCCGAACTTCATCAGAGAATATGTTGGCATCGAGGAGCACTCCAAGCGATTGGATCAACAGTTTGTGGGTCTCATCTTGTAGAACCATCTCAAGATCTGCATCAAAAAGACTATGGATGAAATCTTTTTCTTGTTCCACTTACTTGGCCAAGACATCTTCTTCTTTGGTCGTTCCTACTTCAAAGTCATCAAGGAGAGGTGAGAGAGGGATATTGACTAGGTCGTTCACTTCGGAGAAGAAATCATCATCGTCCTCCTCTAGTGAAAATTTCTGAAATTATTGAAAAAAAAAATATTGAAATTAGGATTTTTATTGTTGAGCCGAAGCATTTATGTATTGAAGAACAACATTGAAATTTACCTTAGTGATGTTTTTAGCATGAGGACTAGGAACAACATGACTTATGGATGGTTCATACGAACTTGGGACATTGCCTTGGTCGACCTGACAGTAATTTGTCGTTAAAACATATATGTGAAATAGTGAGAAGCTTTTGGAAGAAATAAAATACCTGAAAAGATGATGGTTGGTTTTGATGAGAAGACGACTCCATTGGCTCCAAGGTGGGAATAATCTGTTTAGGAAGAATGATAAGTTTAATTTTGTCTAGATCGGAAAGAATAATAGTGAAACTAAATTTGATATTTACCTTATTTAAATCATCGTTTGCAGCATCTTTATCTGTGAGTTGATCTTCCAAGTTTTCATTGGATGCTCCATTATCTAAATGTTCATCCGCTTGATCTTCCAAATGTTCTTCCAATTTTTCATCCTCAGAATGAATTTCTTCATCTTGGTCACTTAGAGAATAAGGTGTAGAGTTATAAGATTCTTGAGCTCCGGAGGCACGTGGCTTTTTCTACAAGTCAAAAGATTGGTTAGAAATTATTAATGGAGAAAATAGGTGATGAGTCTTAAAATCTTACCAGGAAGATGTAATTAACGCGAGTAGGGAGCTTTCTTTTCTTTAGAGCTTCACCCGAAAATGGACCAGCATCACACGTGCTCGAAAAACCTGCAATTAAAAGTTAGTCTTCAAAACAATATATTATTGCTAGATCTTAAGGTTCAAGTTTTATACCTTTCTTGGAGGACTTGAGTTGAAGATTGTTCGATGCACAATTGGACTTTGGACATTTTTGAGCCTTAATGGTTGAGACGCCATCTTTGAAAATCTTATCGGCCACTTCGTCCGCCATATCCATAAAAGTAGTGCAAGTCTTGGCAGCCCACCAACACTCAAAATCATCGGTAGAAGATGGTTGAGAAGAAAACTTATGCAGAATAAATGAAAATTCTTTGTTGTCAAACTTCCAAATGATTTCTTTTAACCCATTAGAAGAAATTGAATTTTTGGACGATGAACATCCATTATGAGAGTCAACATGAAGGACATGTATCGCTTGGCAAAGTTCAAATTGCCGCGCCACCAAGTTGGGACAATAAACTTCTACTTCAGTACTGTAGTTCTTAGAGTTTGCTACACCACCATAAGGTCCCAGCATATCAAGATACTTGCCCAAACATTGACTGATTCTTTGAAGCCAGGTTGTGGTTCCAGAACGACTTCACAACGTTTAGGATGATAAAATATCTTCGAAGAGTAGGTTGGGTTTCGCTCCTTAGTTAAAAAGAAAAAATTGAAACAGTCTCTAGCAGAATGTTCAAAGACTCTGGCTTGTATGATTGATATGCCAAGGCTTCTATGGGGTAAATGTTGGATAGATTGCCCAAGTTCAGTGAAGTAAGCTTAGAGCCAAAGCTGGAGTATCCATATTGGGCTGGAATGCTTGGGAGACATGTTGTTCTCAACGATCATGGTGATACATTTGTAGAGGTGGCCGAGAACAATGGGACCCAAAGGCAACCAATCGGCCTACTGCAAGTGTCTCAGCGATATGGACAAACTCCTTGGTGATTTTGTTGGAGGCAACACATAAGATAAATTTGCAAAGCCACATGAGAAGAAAATTCATGTTTTCTTAAATATCAGGAACGGTGTGGTCCTTGCCTCTATGGATGGCTAGATGAGCTCTGTAGGATTATCCAAATTTGGTGAGTGAAGCATTGAGTGAGACGGTGTTGGGAAGATTGAGCGGAACGGCAAACAGAAGTGGACTGTTGGGTCGGATGCAAGTAAGAAAGGCCAAGTTAATGAGGGTTGGAGTCATCATCCCAAATCTGAAGTTGAAAGTATTGGTCTGGGTTGACCAAAAACATAAGGCAATATCAATAAGAGCTTTGTCACATGGAAGATCATAGCAAGAAAGTTCAAGCGTATCGTATATGCCAGCCGATCTCCAAGAATCACCAAAGTAGGATTCAAGTCTGTTGAACCAAGATACCCATTGGGAAGATGAATGAGGCCAATGTAAAGGCTTGGAGCTATTCCATTTGGTCCAACTTAGCCTATCTTTCGAGTCAAAAGGGAGTAGCTTGAGGTTGTGTTCTTTGTCAGATTGGTAGACATCTTGAACTTCTGTAGTAATGGCATCGATGAATCTGGGACCAAGAAACTATTCTCTTTTGTTTTTATCCTTGGCGGTAAGGACCAGATTAGATATGCTTTCCACGGATTGGTAAATTGTGGTTGCCATGTTATCTGCAAAAGTTCTAGGTCAATCAGGTTTCAAGATAATTTTCAATTGTTTAGCATCTTTGGTTTTGGGAGGCATGATCTACAAGAAAGAAAAAATTCAAAGATGAGCAAAATGATGAATAGGATGAATGAATGCAATGTGTTTGGTCGAATTTTGGAAAAATTAAAGTTTAGCCGAGCATGTATATACATTTATATTTTTAGCCTAATTTTCGGTCAAGTCAAGGGTTTGGCTGAATTTTGGTGAAATTTAGGATTTGGCTGATCTTATTTGGCAAAGTTAGGGTTTGGCCGAGCATGTATGGTTAGCTAACATGGAAGTTCTTCCTAAATTGGATATTTTGGCCGAATGAAAGTATATATGTGGGTGCTTATGGCCGAAATTTTTTGCAATAAAATTTTCATTGACCGAGTTTTTGATTGAAATTCACTGTTGGCCGAACGTTGGATTAATAAAGGGGAGATGTTAGGCCTAGTAGAATTGTTTATGGATGTTTGGCCGAATGGAATCAAGGTGACTAAATAGATAGTGGGCCGAATGGTTTTCTTTCTGGGAAACTTAGGGGTTGTGGCTGAATTTATGGTAATAGGGAATGTGTTCGGCCGAATGAAATTATTTTGGCCGAATTTTGGTGAAAGTTAAGGCTCGTTTGGCCAAGCAAGATGGAATTGGTTTGGCCAAATTTTTGAAAATTTTTATTGGCTGAATTTTTGGTGATGGATTGATTGTTGGCCAAATAGGACTTGTTGGTTGGAACAATTGGAGAAGTTGTTTGACTAAGTTATTAGTTTGAAGATGTGGTCAAATGGAAGGATTTATAGAGGGATGCTTATCTAAGGATTCAAAGTTTATTGAAGAATAAAGCAAGTAAAGACAAACAGTAACAACAACAAAATCTCAAATCATGCTTGGAAAATAAAGAAAATAGAAGAAAAGTTACCTTGTTCTTGAAGTTCTTCAAAAAGGGTTCTAGAGATTTGAGAAAACCTTCAAGGATGAAAGGTGATTTTACTAGAGGTAATTTTATGAGAATTTGGAGATTTACAAATAATGTGGGAGAAAGAGTTGGAGGCTAGGGTTTTATGGAGAAGATGATGGTGAAGTTGTAATTTTGTTAAGAATTTTGATATAATGGCCAAGATTCATTTAGATTTTTATTTTTGAGGATATAAAGGTAAATATGTTAAGTAAAATTTGAATATGGTCGAATGGAATTTTTAAGTGGATTTGGACACCGAATGTATTGTTGGCCGATTGGATTGAAAATTGGTTTATGGCCAAATGAAACAGATGTGGCCAAAATATTGGGAGTGAATTGTTGACCAAGTAGAATTTAAAGAAATATGGCCAATTGGAGTTAATTGTCTAGCCGAATAAGGAAAAGAATTGTGGCTGAAAATGCATGAAATTAAAGTAGAGAAAGACATATGGCTGAATAAAATTGTTTTGGGAAGAAATCATAGCCGAATTGATGCGATTGGAATTAATATGTATGGACGAATGAAATTAATATATATGGTTGATCGGTTGATTTGGCTGGGATTGAGTTATAGCTGAATGAAAGTGAATGGGAGAAATTATAATTGTTGACCGAGTGAATCATGGCCAAATATATGGATGATTGGAATTTTTGAATGGGTTAAAAAGTGAAAACTTTGAATGTTGATCATAATTAATTTTGACCAAGTAAGTAATTATGTATATATATACATATTTCTATATACATAGTTAATTGGATTTTTGGGAGGAATGATAAAAATTACTTCAATTTTTACTTTTTATATTTTTCTTCAGAAAGTAAAAATTGAGGGGCAATGTTTGAGCCATGCAAAATTATTGGCTTTATAGAAGAACGGTTTTTGTTGATCCTAAATGTTTATGGAACAATAGGCCTAATATCGAGACGGATGAAGTTTTGGAAGAATGATTTTTGTTATTCCGAAAATATTGATTTAGGGTTTGTTGGAACGACGAGTTCTGTTGATTCGGATAAGTGTTGGAAGGATGAAAATTGTTGGAAGAATTTAAGTAGGAGTAGAAGTCTAATTGCATTGAATTTATTTATATTGATGTATTATTTTTCAGATAATAATTCTATTGCAAGTGAGATTGCAGATGCCAATAGTTTTATTCATACTAGGATTCAAAGTTATTAAAGGCTATATAAAGGGATCAGAATTCAGATTTGGCTCTTTCTCTACACACACGAAGACATTCAACTGCTCAAGCAAACAACCAAATTCTCTCTAAAAAAATCAACATTCAAGCTTTCAAGTTTCTAGAATTTATTAGGCTTTCAGAATTATAAAACTTTGATTTTGTTTAGTTTTTCATCATTATTCAATTCGAATTTTATTTGTAAAGTCCTTTAAATTGTTAAGGTAATAAAAGAACTCATTGGAAATTAGTTTCTTATTTCTAAGTATAATCGTTTGTTAAATTTCAGATTCGCACATTACTTTTATTACTATTTTTTTTCTTTACATTTTCACAATTTGAAAGTGGCACGCTCATAGACGCTTAGGGACCGATTGTTGATTCAAAATCGTCAACAACTTCATATGGTCAAGGTATGCAATTATTGGTAGGGATAAATTTTTAATTTCTTATGAGAAAGTACCCCGAACTATAGTCAAGCATCCCAACATGATGGAACGAGGTACTGCAGATTGTCATGTTATCTCTATCATATACCCCAACTTCATCAAGTTGGGATATCTGGCTCGAGATCAAAGTATTTCTCTCATAATATTGATAAGCTGTCTGAACTTCTAGTTGAATACATTTGTCTGATGAAGTGAGAATATTTAATAGAGATATATGTTCATCTGGCAAATAATTTGACTACATCAAGTTGGAGTATCTGACTAGAGGTCAAAACATGACCTTTATTTCATACATCGATGCCAAATTCATACCTTAACTACATGTTCCACTCTGGGTTAAGGCATGTTATGCTCCTCTTCAACCTCATGCGACAATATTTTTTTATTATTTTCTTTTATTTTAACTACTTTCAAAGTATTAAATAAAATTGTGTTACTCATATATTCAAATTTAACATGATCATAATAAAATAAAAACAAATTATTTTAGTGGATTTTGGAATTAAGTTATTGTTAATAGCTAAAAAAAGGCTTGAAAATTCAGTCCAAAAAATAAAATATTTTCAAAGTGGTAATTGAGAGTGTCAATTGCAAAGAAAATAAAAAAGATAGCAAAACTAGAAATGGGAATCAATATTTAGGAAGGACGAGGGCATGCAAGATAAGGATATTTCGGAAAGGAGCTGGTTAATAAAAATTTTCGTTGAGCAAAATTTTTTCTTTTTCTTTTTCAAAGGATGAACATTATTTTATATAACTTGTTCCAAGAGAAGACAATGCCAAAAGAAGAAGAGAAAAAAACCCTTTATTCTTTGGGCCATTATCGTTATATACCGAAGCTTGCTCTTTAACTGGGCCTAAAAGAGAGAGCACCCAACAAAGAAAGCTAGTCCACTAAATTAATCTATAAACAATTTTTGATGAATAAATTAATCTATAAATAAATAAACAAAAAAAAAAAAAGGAATTTAGTACGACATCTGTCATCTACGTGTTATAGTGGTGGAACTTGACGCATATGTAACCGCGTTAGATTTTTTTTTTATTCTTTGGATAACGTATTTAGGTCCATTTATGGCGACAGAAACTAGCCAATCAGACCAAGTGTTTTGTTTCAAGCTTTGTCGTTCGTTTTTGCCAAACGAAACTAGCATCTCAAAGTTCCTTGTATTTTTTTTGGTGAAATCAAAGTTCCTTGTATTGCTTCTCTACAAGGAATGCATTCCAATATAGTATTTCAATTTCAACGGGTATTATATATAAGAAAATAATATAATCCGATCCAATTCTATAAAATATAAAGTCCTTCTTGTTTCCATTATAGTATTACATTATTTAACCTGTTACCAAAAAAAAAAGTATTACATTATTTAACCAAAAAAATTCTAGTATTACATTATTATTATTATAAAGGGACTAGATTTTCAAACACCAGCGTTATATTTTCACCTGTACGGCTGTACCACAAGCCGGCCACGCAACCTCCAAATGGAGAGTTAATTAAAAGGATGCCAATATATATTTTTAAATTATTTTACCTTGAACTCTCTGTACCTATAAAGATAAGATGTTAAAAAATGCGAACATTAAAATAGTATTGACGTTATTTTTTGAAAAAAGAAATAAAAGCTTGCTCTGTTGTATATATATATATTATCATTCTCATTAATTATTTTCAAATAAATTCAAATCAACTATAATATTTATAAAGTAATAATAAAATAATAATAATGTTAAATTTATTAAAATATTGATCAAATTTATTTAATAAATAATATGGTGGATGATGTGATAATATTTAATTAGTTTATTTTTTTTATTCACTTATATATTTAAGAGTTTATCTATCTATATTTAAATTATGTGAATATTTTAACTAATAACATCTAAACAGATACAGTTTGATAAATAAAATTGGTATTATATTTTAATATGTACAGCATTATCTAAAAAATAAAATATGTGGACTCTATATATTATTTATTAGATATCCACTTATATTTATTGTACAACATCCTCCATATAATGATTGAAATATGTTTTTTTTCCAATCTTTTGTACTTGTCAAAATAAAGACAGTATATTTTGAGAATCATAGTTTTTTTTTGGTTAAATTTGAGAATCATTGTTGTGTCTGCTTTGATAATTATGTCAGTGGGTGAAAAATTATATTAACATTTCTAAGATTTTGTATCAGAGTCTTCATATGAATATTAAAATTTCAGAATGACATTGTCATATAATGTAATAATTTTCATCGGGGATTTTCTAAAGCATAAAAAGTTTGACTTTTACCGTAATCCATGAGGACCTTGACGAGCTCAATATAAGAAAAATTCAATAAGGGATAAGAAGCTTATTATTGGTCATTAAATTACGAGCACGAAATGTGAACTTATTTACTCTATTTAATGCTCGTGATGTTCCGTATGTTAAATATCTAAAATATTCAACTTATCGTTTTGTTTTTTATGCATACGTTTTCAAATTATATTAACATAAAAAAAATATACCTGCAAGTACAAGTACCACCAAATTATAAATGCGCTTTATTTCAAACAGGTAAATTTCAAAAGATCCTTCTTTTAAATTAGTTTTTATAATTCTGTGTATTTTATAAACTATATTCATAGTCAATAAAAATTTATTAAATTTAACAGCATAAAAAATATCTATTTTTTAAATTTGTAGATCTCCTCTCTCTGACTCTCCCCTCTCTCAGACTCTCCTTTTTTTTCTTTTTCTTTTTACTTTCTTCTCTTCTTCATTTTTTAAATTTGTAGATCTCCGTAAAGGATCCCCCTTCTTCTACCTTAGTTTCTTGATAATACCCATATGTCAAAAAAATGATGTTTCTTTCTTTTGCGTGACTGTTCTTGAGTTTGGTGTTTCTTTTGTTTGCCTTTTGCAATTTAATTTTATTTTTTGCTAAATTTGACTGCTTTTTTTTTTTTTTTGGTGATTTTTTTTTTTTTTTTGGTGAAACTGGTTCCTTGGCATTTTTTTTTGTTTGTCTATCTATTCCGAGAATATTTACTGTTGGTATGTGATTATGTTATTTTTGGCTGTTTGAATTTAATAGAATATCAAAACAAACACGAGAGATATAGATAATAAAAAATATTTTAATAGAGAAAATAGTGAGACGTAAGAAAAAGAATAAGAGATAATTTGAGTGAAAGTGAGAGAGAGAAAGAGAATAAAAATAAAAAAATATTGGAAGAATTTTAAATACACTAATGTATAGTATAATTTTAAATATGAATCTATAGTTTTGTATAATGCAGAAATATATTTTAACCTATTATAATTTAAAATAATTTTTCTTGTCAGAATGTAAACTGCCTGAAATATTTTTTATTGATCAAAATAATAATAAAATTTGAAAAGTTGGAATTTTTTTCTCTCCCTCTCTCTCTTGTTTGTTTTTTTTTTTTTTTTCCTCTCTCCGATTTATCTCTTATTTTTTTAATTATCTGTTTGTATTATTTCATTTTTGAAAAAAAAAAAGGTGCGATTTTGACTGATAAATTTCTATTTATTTATTATTTATTAGGCACAAAGAAATAAATGTATTAAAAAAAAGTATTATGATATTGAAAATGGTGAAATTATAATGGGCATCTTGCTTTGCTAATTGCATACGAAAACAAAATTTGAGGGGTTGGAGTTTGGGTTAGAAAGAGATAGGGTTTAATGGGAAAGAGATGTGGTATAGGGGTGTCCATAGTGTGTTTTTGTCCTTCAAATTGCAAAGGGAAAATTGAAATGAATTATAAAAAATAAAAAAAATAAAAAAACTTTTTGGGAAAAGCTATATTCATATCTAGAATTGGGTTTTCATTACCATTTGAAAATACTGTGTCTACGACATCTACGGCCATAGCAGAGTTGCAAAGCTCTGGAATGCTGTCCAGAGAACATTTGATCATTTTTTCAATTGCTCTGCTTTCCTCACCTCTCAGCCTGGTATCTCTCTCTTTTGCTTTAGTTTTTTCTTTTTCTGTTAGATTTCTTCGTTGGGTATCCTAATTTAGCTTTAATTTTTGTTTGATTTCTCATTTAAAGAAGTGAATAAGAAAATTGTGGATGCTCTTCAGGACAAGCAGGTTAATCGCACTTCTGGGGTTTTTGGTGGGTGAGTGTAAATTACTGGAGTTGCTTTTTGAATTACAGTTAGTTTCGGGGGATGGTGGCTTTTGTGGTGTATCACTTAATTTGCTGGTTGATCATGAATCAAGGTCAAGAGAAAGAAGAAAAGAAAGAAAGAAAAGAGAAGAGAAAAAATTTAAAAATCAGTGGTGGAGGAAAAAAGGAGAAGGTGAATATAAGGGAAAAAAAATAAAAAAGAAAGAGATGTATTATAAAAAAATTATTATATTTGTTAAAAGACTAATTTACTATTATATCTGTTAATTATAACATATTTATAATAATGGTAAAATGTGTTTATGCATTATACGAAACTACAATGTTCAATTTGAAATTATACTATACTATGGGAGTGTATTTAAAATTTTCTCAAAAATATTTTAATTTCTTTTTAAGTAGCATAAAGGAAAAAATTGAATAGCAGTTAATTTTTAAAAAGTATTTTTGAATTATCAAAAATTTAAAAATTATATTTAAATTAGGATTTAAAATAAAAAAGTGTGTGAAATTATTCTTTAAAACATGTTAAAGCATCTCTAATCAACTTTTTAAAAATTTCATATTAATAATTTTAAAGAGTCACCTCTCATTTTATAATTCTAATAGACTCTTTAAATTAAAAAGTTAATATAAAAAAAGAAGCTTGACATTTCAAATGTAGATAGTCAAATTGACTTTCTAGAATGTTCTATGCACATTTATATTTAAATATATTAATTATAATTTTTATCAATTTGTTCAAATACTACTTTGATGTAAGAAATATAAAAAAAAAATATAAATCATAATTATTCATAGAAAAATGTAAAATAAAAATAATTATAGAGAGTATTATTGTAGTTAAACAACAAATTTTACTTTTAATTTTTTAAATTTTTTCAAATCTATTTATTTTAAAAATTATTCTTTTTAAAATAAAAAATATTATTATAAATGCTCTTAAAACGTAAAAGTAGTTTTCCACGTTATTGTTTGGATTATTGAATTATGGTGGATAGAGTAAAATGCGAAGAGCTTTTAATTAAGGTGTTATTTAATAACACATTAGTGTTTTTTTATTAATATAACATAGAAAAATAATTTCAAACTGGTTTTATTTTCTCTTCTAAATTTATAATTAATCGAAATGTGTAACTAATAGTTACCCAAAAAAACAAACATACAAACAAACTGCTCACCCCTTTTAAGTAAAATGAAAATCAAAACCAATCCAAGTGTTAGTAAATAACACCGCAAGGCCAACATGAAATTTTGATTCTATATAAAAAATTAATAATAATAATAAAATAAATAATAATAATAGTCATGGGTAAGACTATAATATGATGACGCTAAAATGAAAAAAAGTAAGAGCCTTTATTTTTAGTGCCATTTGGTGCATCGTAGACTTAATCAGCAGAATTTTTGGAGGGATTTTTCTGTATATGAAAGGGAATTAATTGGATTTACCAAAACAAAGAAAGGGAACTAATTGGATATTTAAAGTTTATTTATTTTTAAATATATATTTAAAGCTAAAGCTACTAGAATTGCTCATCACAAAAAAAAAAAAAAAAATTTAAAGCCAATAGAATTAGATTATTATATTTCTGGATCAGGTCTGGCAAAACTTCGCATACTGACTTATTCGGCTGGACTTATGTTATTCATAAGTACGTGAATAATCTGTACAAGTTGTAACTACAAAAGTCAATTACCAAAAAAAAAGTTGTAACTACAAAAGTCAATATATTTCTAGAAATTTTTAAATAATTTTTTAAAAACGTTTCAGCTTTTTAAAATTTTTTTGAACCAAAATCATAAAAAAATAATTTTTTTTTAAAAAGTAGTTTTATAAAAACATAATAAAAAAATTTATGTCAGCAGAGCTTAATTATTTAAAACTAATAAAATGTAGCTCTTCATTATTTTTTATTTTAAAATATAGAGAAATTGAAGTAAAAGGTATCCCAAATATACTTGGACAGCTAACTTTTTCTCTTTAGTTCTTGTGTAGTTTTATTTTTTAATATATATATATATATTTTAAATTTATCCATGAATATAGCCAATAATATTAAATTTAATCTAGTTTGAAATAGGATCAGATATAATTAGGATAACTCACCTAGCAATGTCCTAACACTTTGAAATATATATTAACACATGTATAGTTTAGGTTTAATTATTTTTATTATAAAATGGTATTATATTATTTGACAGTCAACTGTGAAATTGAAAATATTTACCAAAAAAAACTGTGAAATTGAAAAGCAAAGCACATTCAGAAATGAAAAGAAATAAAATTGAAGAAAGCATAATCCTAATTAATCTGGAATAGGCCCTACATCACCTAATATGTTTTTAGGCCACCTAATGATGATTAATTTTGGTGCACACAAAAAATGCAAGGTTAAAATTTTCAAAATGACAGTTGAGTTAATAATATGAAGCCAATAACACGTGTAAAAGTAAGCAGAGGATTGGTCCTTGGAGTCGGATTTCGAGAAATGCCATCTGGGGCAGCCAATCCAAAGGTGGCAACCGAGAATAATAAAATTTAATAAAATAACAAGAAAGTCACAAAGCTCTAGTTGACACTTCAATGTCTTTGTTTTACCAAAATAAAAAACACTTCAATGTCTTTGAAAGACAAGCACGCACGCATATAGGATTGTTATATGTTGTATGATGCGGTTAATATATTATTTATAAATGTTTGTTTAAATATATATTTTGTAAAATTTATATTTTATTATTTTTATGTATAGTATTATATTATATTGTATAATATAATTAATAAAATGATAAAGAATCAACCATTGAATGCATTTTTTTTTCCATTCACATAAATGCAATTTGGGGGTTAAAGAGATCCATCGCTAATATGAATGCGGCGTGCTTATCAACTTTTTAATTTGAAGAAAAATTTGCCCCAAAAACAGTGTGATTGTTTTCAACTACTCAAATATTAAATATGTAAAATGGAAAACGACAGAAATATTTATTTTCCAATTTCGTACCCACATTAGCTTTCAAATTTTGTCTACTAGAATCTGTACCTATTGCATCGATGTTGGAGGAGGGTTATGTGTTTCTTAAATGTTTATCAATTCTATCTAAGCATTTGCATTGCCAAAATAATTAGGTAGGTAAATAAATAGCCAAAATAATTAGTTAAAGGTTGCTTTCTTTGTACATTTGCATTGTATCTGTAACACTATATTTGGACAGAGTAATAGAAAGGAATAAAAAAAGTATTCGTAGATTTAGTTTAATGGTAAAACCATTTAGAGTACATTTTCAGGTTAGATGTTTAATTTTTTCTGCATATAAAAGTTATATTTTTTTGATAGAAAAAAAAACATATTTATAATGATTGTCATTTGAATGAAAACTAATTAAAATGGAAGAAAAAATTAATTATGCCATTTATATTTTTTAAAACAAATCCTTTACATACAAAATATCTTAAGCAATTATATTTTGATTAATAAGGATGATTTTAAAATTTTTATAAGTTCAATAAATTCTTTTCTTTTTCTCTGTGTTTTCTGTCAAATTTGAATGCAAAGCTAGATTGGTTAAAAACTTAAAACAGGCATAAAATTTTACCAAAAACTTAAAACAGGCATAAAATTATTTTTTTCCCTTCCCTTCATTTCTTATTCTTTCATTTCCACTTATTTTAACAATTCCAACAAAATGATTTTTCCTTCATATTCCATCAATAAGCGTAGGTAAAATTAAATTTGGGAGAGGATCAAATCCAATATATAAAACTACTATTTATATTTTGATGGCACTGCTTTTGAAAAGTGCTCATGCCCTCTGGTATAAAAATAAAACACCCGTATACTAAAGTAGATAAACTGTCTGAATTTTATATCTACAAATTTAAAATTCAAAATTTTATATATTTTTTTATTGTCTCATATAGTTTCATACTGTTATTCTGCAAAAAACAAAGATTATATAATGATGCCTATAATATTACGGCAAAAACTTTTTCATTCAAATAAAAAAACAACAAAACCAGAGTCAATTTCAAAGTTTTTAATGTCTGGTGGTTTACTATGTCTTTTTGGACAATAATTTTGAGTTCCAATATCATATTGCTGGATTAAAAAAAAGAAAATAAAATAAAAGAAGTATTTATGGAGATTTGTAATAAATACAAATTAATTTTCATAAATGAAATTAGTTTGATTCAAAAATGTTGAATTTGAAAAATATGGAGAGGGATGGAGTAATAGATGCTGTGGGTGGCCATAATAGAAAACGTCAGCGTCTGTGTAGTTTGTGTTGGTCGTTTAAAGAGATGGAACTTTCCTAACGGCACCAATTCGCTGAAAGTCAATAAAACCAAACTCATACCCCAATTCTCCATTTTTATCATATTTTCTTTTCCTTTTAATTATTTTATATTATAATCTTTTGTAAATCGAGATAGATATATATATTTATATCATATATGGTATTGAAAGTGATGGCTATGCCTGTGATCATCATTAGCAACAACAATCATCACACCTGCATTTTCCATGGCGACCTGGTCAGAAAGATACCAACTTCAAGGTCCCCATTCCTTCATTTCCTGCTCTCAAATCTACTCTTAGCGTCATTCTATTTTCCTTTTCCAGTTTTTCTACAGTAAGGGTTTATTATTTTTTGGAAAATTATAAGCTTCTTGTTGTTGGGTTTTCAATTGTTTGAAAAGTTGATTGTTTTCCAGTGTTGAATATGTAAATTTTCTATATATTTTTTAGCTGCCCTTGAATTCAATTTCGTAAATCTTTTTTATTAGTTTCTTGTTTGCTGCTATCAGGGGGTTCGGTGTTCAAATACTGCGAGATTTTGCGGTGTTGGGTTTGGAGAAATTCATCAGAATTTTGGTGATTTATAGATTATTGAGATGTGTTGGTTAAGAGTTTGGGCGTATGCAGCCTTCTTGGTTGTGTTCTTAAGTTGGTCTGCACAAATTATTGGAGCAGAAGATCCCATCATGGATCCTGTAGAAGGTGATATTTTTCGTTTCTAATTAATAGTGTTATAGTGACTACCATATGTTTTGATGAAAAAATAATGTCTACAATTTGTACTAAACTGTGCAGTGAAGGCATTGAAAGCCATTAAGAAAAGCTTGATTGATCCTAACAAGAATCTGAGTAATTGGAATAAAGGTGATCCCTGTGCGTCGAATTGGACTGGGGTTATATGCTACAATAGAACATTCGGTGATGGCTATCTACATGTTCAAGAATTGTATGCTTTCAGTCACTCATAATTTTTGTTTATACTATCAAAGATAATTTATTTCGTCTTGTTTTTCTTTGTAGAATTCTTTTTCCTTTTGTCAGTAGAAGGATTTCAGTATAGCCCCTACAACTTAACTTTGAGTAGCTGCCAAAGAACAAAATTCCCTGTTTCTTCAGTTTAAATGTATTAGAAAAAGTTGCCTTTGTAAATTAACTAAGATTGCAGTCATGGGTGACAAAACTTACAACATATCGCAATATGTAATTTTTTTCCCTGTATAGTCTTTTATGGCGCCTGTGAACTGTTCTGAATCATAGTTTGTGGCTTGTGGAAAAATCATTGTTTCATGTGTAGGGTCATGATAAAACATGTAGTGGTATGATGTTGACTTATTAGTCCTTAAATCTTGAAGAAAAAATTTCCATTACTGAACTTTGGAATTTTTGTTTTAATTGTCGTCTTCTTTGTTGCAGGCAACTACTAAACCTGAATCTGTCAGGAACTTTATCACCGGAGCTTGGCAGTTTATCTTTTATGATAATATTGTAAGGCGCGATAAGTAATGAAAGTATCTTTAGTTTGCCTTATTTGATAGGAAATATAGGACACATCCTTATCTCAATACTTAGAGAATTAGAGAATTTGTTTACTCTCCTCATCTCACTGGTGCATGGTTTCTTCTTCCATCATTCATGTCACTTTTTTATTTTGTCAAAGGGATTTTATGTGGAACGAAATAAGTGGGAGCATACCAAAGGAAATAGGCAATATTACATCCTTGGAACTCTTGTAAGTTGCTGTATAAATTTTTAATTTGGCTGCAGTATATCAGCATGATTTCCATTTACTTATAATATTATTCTCTACATTTCCAGGCTTCTGAATGGAAATCATTTATCAGGTCCCTTGCCGGAAGAACTTGGCAAACTTGTTAACTTGGACAGAATACAAATTGACCAGAACCAAATATCAGGATCAATACCTAAATCCCTTGCAAACTTGGACAAAGCAGAGCACTTGTAAGGGTGTTCTCAAGCTGTTTAACTTAAATAATATCTGTTTATTCTACTTTTCTCATTTTGTTTTGTTTTGTTTTGTGTTTTTTTTTTTTTTTTTTTTTTTTTTGAGCAGTCATATGAACAACAATTCAATTAGTGGGCAAATCCCGCCTGAGCTTGCAAGATTACCCAGTCTCGTTCACTTGTAAGTTCAAGAGCCACTATTTTCTTGTATTGAATTGTGTTTTTTGTATGTGCCATCCTTGAGGACTGCAACTAAATTAGTTTGTGTCCTCTGTGCTTTGTTTTATATTATTTCCTCCTTTTGTTAATCAAATAAATATATGTTTTCTGCAGCCTTCTTGATAGTAACAACTTATCTGGGCATCTTCCACCAGAGTTCTCCGAACTTCCTAAGTTACTTATACTGTATGTCTTCTGGCTAACAAGGTTCATTACAAAACAAATATAATGTCAGACTTCTTATGACTTCGTTTTTACTTTGTTTTGCAGTCAAGTTGATAACAACCATTTTGATGGGAGTGTTATTCCAGATACGTATGGCAACATGTCTAAGTTGTTGAAGTTGTAAGTGATTATAATCTATTTAATATGCTATTATGTTTAAAAGAAGAGGCATGAGGTGGTAGCATCTACACTTGATTTTCAGAAAGCTTGGATTTTAAGGCTGAAAACTTTATGATCCCTCATAGTTAACATGAAAAATTAAAATGACATACATTGTATGTCACAAATGAAAATTGCCCCAGCATAGAGATTATTGTTTATATTTTCATTTGAAATCACTGAACTCTAGCCACTGAATAGAAAAGAACAGAAATGGGAACAGTAATCAAACTTGGACATTACGTTGATTGTGGCTGGTGTAATTGACTCCACTTTCTAATAAAAACTGGATTTTTTCAGTATATTTAGAAATACCAAATCTGGTAACTGTTCCATTGTTGTTAGACTGTTAATGCTTTAGGAAAATTATTTAATTATTACTTTAAATATATCTTTGTGTATTTTTTGTTTCTGTAGGAGCCTTAGGAACTGCAATTTACAAGGACCAATTCCTGATTTGAGCCGGATTCCAAACCTGGGTTACTTGTAAGTTCATATCATGGGTTTTCTTTGTAATTTATCACCAATTCCCTATTTGAGCTGGATACCAACTTAAGTTATTTGCAATTGGATTTCTTTTGTAAGGAATAATATAACAATGACTTGTAAGCTTGTTTATTATAATAGTAAATGCATCCGAGAGCATAATATTTTTCAAAGACAATTTTGCTGGCTATTTATGTTTACCTAGTTATATTTTCAAATTTCAGAGACCTCAGTTCAAATCAGCTAACTGGATCTATACCTCGAGGAAAGCTTTCTGATAATATCACAACTATGTATGATTCTCTATCTTGCAAATGATATGCCATCTGAATTTTATTGGTTCAACACAAATTTAATTTTATACTCTTGATGAAACATTTATAAATTTGGAGTATTCTATAGTTCATACTTCATTCTACCAATATTTCCTTGCTAACGTTTGAGGTATATCGACATATGCAGTGATTTATCCAACAACAATCTTACTGGAACCATTCCTACCTACTTTTCAAGTCTTCCCCGTCTTCAAAAATTGTGAGAACTTATATTTTCTACTTTTGCATTCTTATGATGGTTCAGTGATATTGTTGATTAATTTATATGCAGACATATTCAAATTTCAGTTTATCTTAACTTTGTGAATTTTGAGATTATAAAGTTATTTTTATAATATGATTAGTGAATATGGTTATGTGGAAAAATACAAATTATGAAATGAGATAATATTAGAACTTGTTCTATGTGGCAGGTCTATTGCAGACAATGCACTGAATGGCACTGTTTCATCCACCATTTGGCAAGATAGGACTTCATCTGAAATACTGAAATTGTAAGATCTGCATTTCAATTTTATTAGGGTATAGGTAGATGGTATCATACGCATGCTCTCGTTTGTCTATATGTTTGACCCTTTAGGTAGTATCATTTTATGTTGATTAACATTATATGTGTGTAAAACGCCTTAGTTTGATACTAAATGCAGCATGCTCTTTAACCTCCTTCAGATGGGTTTTAAGAAGATTTATAGCATCTGATATACCATCTTTTAACTAGTGGTTTTTGGTTTCTGATATTTCAGGGAATTGCAGAATAATAATCTTGCAACTATTTCAGGCAGCACTGAAATCCCTCCAAATGTTACTCTCTGGTTTGCTTTCCACCTTGTTACTGCACTTGCTCCAATTTTATATGTAGACAAGTGTTAAACAGATTAAAGTTTATGTACAACTCAACATGATTTGAAATAAATCTTCACGCTGATCTGTCTGCTTGATCAGAAATCTAGTTGTTCGATCTTAGTTTTTACTTTGTATCATGTGGGAGTCAAATACTTAGTAATTTCTTATTAATTTTTAGGCTTCAGGGAAATCCCTTATGTAACAATATCTCCCTAGTCCAGTTCTGTGGATCTGAAAGTGAGGATGACAATGTCACATTAACCTCGACAAACTCCACTGGTGGATGCCCTAGCCAGTCCTGCCCGCCGCCTTTTGAATATTCTAAAACATCTCCTGTAAATTGTTTTTGTGCTGCTCCTCTCCTTGTTGGATATAGGTTGAAGAGTCCTGGATTCTCAGATTTTCGCACTTACAGAAGTACATTTGAAGATTACCTTACCGATGGTCTCATCTTAAATCTTTATCAGCTTGAGATTGCTTCATTTCAGTGGAAAAAGGGACCTCGGCTTGAAATGTACTTGAAGCTCTTTCCTGTATTTGGAGTAAATGTAGTTAATAAGCAAACGAGTCATACCTTCAATGGGAGTGAGGTTCGGAGAATCAGGAACAAATTTACATCATGGAAAATTCCTGACCGTGAACTATTTGGACCCTATGAACTCCTCAACTTTACTCTGCTGGACCCTTATAAGGATGGTTTGTCTCAAAAACCTTATTTAAAATGTTTTTCTAGACATTTTTTATGAAATCAGAGTCGAGCATCTTTAAAGGTGTGAAACATGTCTCTAACTACATAAATATATGGGGTTATGCAAGGTCTTCTTTGCATGCTTAGTAACGAAGGTCACTCAAGTTTATTTGTAACATAATCCCATGCGTAGATGAGTTGATTTGTCACACAGTATTGATTGCGAACATTTTAATATTGCAGTATTTCCCACTTCTACAAAGTCTGGTATCAGCACGGGTGCACTAGCTGGCTTCATACTTGGTGGTATTGCAGTTGCAGTTACACTATCTGCAATTGTTTCTGTTCTTATATTGAGAATGCGCACAAGGGACTATCGTGCAGTTTCTCGAAAACGCCTCAGTGAGTATCTAAATATTACCATAGGCTGTCCGCATAAATGCATCATCATTTTCCCCTTGTTGTTCCCTAGCTACTGGTCCTACTTTCAGTATGATGTTCTTGTTTATTACAATATAAGTCTTTTTTAAAACCTACATCAGACTACTTGTTTATCTTGTTCTAGTGTAACAAATATTGGTATTTGTTTCAATGGCTGTATTGAAAAATGAGCATTTATGGCTGTATTGAAAAATGAGCATTTATGGGTCCAAGTAATTTCAATGTTAATGCTGGACCCCTATTTTTCTGCAGTTTCTAAGGCCTTCATAAAAATTGATGGTGTGAAGGATTTCACTTATGGAGAAATGGCTTTGGCTACAAATGATTTTGACAGCTCTACTCAAGTTGGTCAAGGAGGTTATGGAAAGGTTTACAGAGGCATTCTGACTGATGGCACAGTGGTAGCCATAAAGCGTGCACAAGAGAATTCATTACAGGGTGAAAAGGAATTCTTAACGGAAATAGAGTTATTGTCGCGATTACATCACAGGAATCTTGTGTCCTTGCTTGGATATTGTGATGAAGAGGGTGAACAGGTACTTATTTTTAAATTTATCTTCTAAGTTCTCAACTCCTCTGAGAAGAAAATCTTTGGAAGATTATATCTATCAATCTGTATGTTTTTTTGCCAATAATAACCTGCTTGAGGAAAAAATACTAACTAACCCCAAAAAAAAAAATTATTCTAAAATCTAAGAAATCTATAATAATGCTTTAAAAGAAGAAATACATTGTAGAGATGGCTCTATTAATTTTTAAAGTGCAAAGTTAAATATGTTGTTTTATTGTGAACTTCAACAAATACAATTCCTGATATACTTTCTTTATGAGCTTTACTGCCTCCCTGAAATTAATCTGGGAGTTTCTTTTCTACTTCATTCTCGCATTTTCTCCATAGCAGCAACAATTTTTGAAAAGCTTCGTATGTTTACTTTTGTGCATGCAGATGTTGGTCTATGAATTTATGCCCAATGGCACTCTAAGGGATATCCTTTCTGGTAGGCCTCTTATTTTATTGTAGCATATAATTTTTATCATTCTTGCTCCAGTTCTAAATGATCTGACCTGGTGCCTTGCAGCATTTTAAAATGTCATTTGCTGTATTTCAGAATGTGCTAGGACCTAGAATATTCTGCATGTTTAGTTCCCTTGGAGAATTGGTATATTTGACATGGTTCGAACTCAGAAATAATATGTTGGCTTTTTCTTAAAATTTCTCCACCACCTATATATCTGGGCAATGGAGAGAATTTTAGCTCTTTTGCCACATGCTTAAGCTTGTAGGGAACTTGGTTTCTTAAGAATGAAAAACTAAAGATGGTAATTTCTAAGCATAGGATTTTGAATTTGCATGCCGTTTGAATAATCTCTGACAATAGCTGATATCTGGTATCACAGTTAAGGCTAAAGAACCTCCGAGTTTTGCTATGAGATTGAGAATTGCCCTGGGATCAGCCAAGGGAATCCTTTACCTACATACCGAAGCCAATCCTCCAATATTCCATCGAGATATCAAGGCGAGCAACATATTATTGGACTCTAGGTTTATTGCAAAGGTTGCTGATTTTGGGCTTTCCCGACTTGCTCCTGTTCCAGATTTTGAAGGAACTGTGCCTGATCACGTATCAACAGTAGTGAAGGGAACTCCGGTACTTCTGAAATTGTTAAAAATATTAACAGATCTCTTTTGAAATTGAGAACGTATATAAAAGTCTGTATTCTAAAATTTGTTTTATTGACTAAACAAATGATACTTAGTGGAAATTAAATCTTATTTTTCAAAAAATAAAATAAAAAAATACTCATATATTCTTTGCAGAGGATGACAGGAAGTATAGTGGACTGATGTTATATTATGTGTTTAACTTTCCAGGGTTACCTTGATCCAGAGTACTTCTTAACTCATAAACTAACAGACAAGAGTGATGTTTATAGTCTCGGTGTTGTGTTTCTTGAGCTCTTAACTGGGATGCAGCCAATCTCACATGGGAAAAACATTGTCAGAGAGGTAAAACATTAAATTAGAGTAAGGTGGTATAAGTATTCAGGTGTTTGGGCAGGTTCTGAAATTTGGAATTTTGTAATTGTGGTCTTGTGTAAGATATGAACAGCTCATTCCTTTCCTTTTCGAGTTATATGTCTATTTCCATCTATGGTAGTCCAAAAACAGTGATGATTTGCTCCTTACTTGTGATCATTTGCTTTATGCACTAATATTCTGCAGTGCATGTACAAAGTATTCTTTCACATATAGAATCTAAGAATGTCATTCATGTTATTATCGTGTTCCTCTTATCATGCTAGTTGAACCGATTGACTTTTTTTTCACTTCAGGTCAATATCGCATTTAAAAGGGGCATGATCTTTACGGTTGTTGATAACAGAATGGGATCTTATCCCTCTGACTGTGTGGAAAAGCTCTTGACTTTGGCTCTCAAGTGTTGCCAAGAAGAGACAGATGCAAGACCTTCAATGGCAGACGTAGTCAGAGAACTTGAAAGTATTTGGGCTAAGATGCCAGAGGCCGAAACTAAATCAACGGACTCTGTGATGAGTGACAGTGGAAAACTAGGAACTCCACCATTTTCATCCCCTGGAATGAAGAATCCTTACATTTCTTCTGATGTCTCTGGCAGTAACCTTGATAGTGAAATTATTCCTACCATAGTTCCTAGATAAACAATCATATATCTGATTCTGAGTTTTCTTTTTTACTCTGGATTTCTGAAAATCTTGTTTGAATTTATGGTTTCTGATATTTGTATATAGCATCTAATTATGATGAAATTGAAAAAGAGAAAAGAAGAAAGTAGTGCAGTACATTATTCGATTTGTTTATGTAATTTACAATCAAAGAAAGTGCTAAGGGTGCCATTTGTTATTTGGTTACATTGGAAGTAAATTTTGTCAATGAATGTATTTTGGGAACTGTTTAGTCTGGTTGAATGTGGTGGAGAATATGCAATACCTAACCAGACCATAATAATGTGGTGGAGAAAATTTAGATGGCGTATTTGGAAAACTTGAATTTATCCTTATTATTTTTCTGGAATAATTTATACAGTGAAAATTGACAACTTAATGGTTTTCCTGAACTTTTCAATTACAATATATGCTTTGCAATGAGAATCTCCTTTTTGTATATCAAGCAGTTGCAACAGAACTGAAAATTGAAATTGTTTTTTAAAATCGTGCTTGGCTTTTTTTAGTAAATCAAACTTGACAAATTGCTATCAACAACAACAATAATAGTAATCCCAACATGTCAATTTAATTATACTGCCCCTGGATTATCAGTCTCAAACAAATGTGGCTTATTTCATTTAGACGGTTAGGATTAAATGTCAATATTAAAAAATATGAACAAGTCATAAGGATGTTGTAACTCACTGCATGACCTTCTTATGATTAGTTTTGTAATGTTTATTAAACACTTAATTTCCTCGAATTATACTTTTTTTGTTAAAAAAAATTAAAAAGGTTAATAATTAATAGGAAAACACGCTACACCCATAAATTAAATTAACGCCTAAAAACAGTTTATAATAACTGAATTTTAATATTTAATAATCAGGACATTTCTCAAGTGAACCCCTTTGTTTGAAGGGGTTCATGGAAACCCCTCAAAAAAAATTATTAAAAGTTATTTGATATGGAAAAAAATTACTTGATATGCAAAAAATTACTTGATATGGAAAAATTACATGATATGGAAAAAATTACCTAATATGCAAAAAATTACTTGATATGGAGAAATTACATGATATGGAAAAAATTACCTGATATGTAAAAAATTACTTGATATAGAGGGGTTTCATGCATGAACCCCTGTTGAATTTTCAGGGGGTTCACCCAAATGGGATCCTAATAATCAATGATTAAGTTAATCAATACAATTTTCTTAATTTTTAGCTTCTACATTTCACTCTATGTAATAGAAAAATATACAAGTCAACATTTAATATTTTTTTGTGTTACAACCAATTCTGGTCACAAAATTTGTATTCTTTATTTTTACATTATCTTTGATGAAACCATAAAATATTAATTCTAAAAGTATCTTCAATTCCAAATCTTGAATGTAAATTTATTTAAAATAATTATTAAAGTATAATTCTAAACTTATCAAATTTATTAATTAAATTGTTAGTATTAAATAATTGAATATTATTTTATTATATTTATCTTTTTAAATTATAAAATATTATTAATTTATTAACTATTAATAAACTGCGAATTTAATACTAAAAATTTAGTTAATAAATTATGTCAAATTGTCTATTATATTATTATTATTATTATAAAAGGTCAACCTACTCAGCGTCTGCTTTAGATGATTGCTGATAAAATTCTTTAAAACTTTGATGCTTGGAAAGGTCGTCATTTATCTTATGTTGGACGTGTTTGTCTGATTGATTCGGTAATCACCTCTTTTTTTGTTCACACTTTTATGGTTTATCGATGGCCTGTTAAATTAATTCGGTATGTTAACTTGGCAATTAAGAATTTTTTCTGGATTGAGGCTGTTAATAGAAAAAGGTCAGTCACGGTGGCATGGTCTGACTACTATTTGCCGAGAAAGCTTGGTGGTTTAGGTTTAAAGAATCTGAATTTTTTAATTTTTCCTTGTTAAGTAAGCTTGTCTGGAACGTGATGACTTTTGATTCTCCTATTTTTCATTTTCTGAAATCTCGTTTCAAAAGAAAGTTGAATAAATCTTTTTTTCTTACTTCTTCTATTTGGACATCGGTCTGGGATATTCAAGATCAAGTTTTTAAGGCTTGTGTTTGGCTCATTGGCTGTAGGTCTCAGTTACGGTTTTGGTATAATAATTGGCTGGGTGATCCTCTAGTTACTTTGTTACAGGGTCAACAGTGCATCCTCTCAAATGTTTGTCTCTTTAATTTTCTTTCTGAGGATGGGCATTGGTTGTTACCTGTTGATTTCAAATTGGTCTTTCTTGATTTGGCTGTTAGAATTGAGAAGACTAGGGTTTTGATTTCTGATGAGGATCAGTTGGTTTAAAGACATTCAAAAGGGGGGACGGTCACTTGCAAGGTAATGTATTTGCATTGTATAAATGCTTCTTGGCATTTGGGTTGGTTTGCTTCTATATGGGCTCCTTATATTCCTCATTCTCGATCCATTTTGGTTTGGAGACTTTTTCTGGGCAGGTTGCTTGTGGATTTGGCTTTGATTCGGCGTGGGATACATATGGCTTCTCGTTGTTATGTCTGTAAGATGCATTCGGATTCAATTGATCATTTATTTTTGGATTGCCGGTATACGCGAGCTATCTGAGATTTCATTTCTTTACAGTTTAAGATTAGTCTTCGCATTATGGACTTTCCTCTTTTTCTTTTTCAAAATGCTATAAATTTGAAGCTAAGTTCTCAGGTTGCTGCTATTTTGAAAATGGCTTTGATTTCGGGTTTTGCAGCTATTTGGTTTGCTAGGCTCAAGTCTTTGCATGAAGGTTTTTTGCCGCCTGTCTCTCAGGCTTTTGTTTTTATTGTTAAAGCTGTTTGTGAGGCAAATTCTCTGCACTCGGGTCATATAGCTAATTCAGTTGACGATTTATTGGTCTGTAGGAATTTAGGGGTTAAGGCAATTCCTCCTAAAGCTCCTAAGATTATTCCTGTTAGGTGGAATCTTTTGATGCCAAATTGGATCAAGGTCAATACTGATGGTGCTACTAATGGGTGTCCCGATCCTGGTGGTAGGGGTGGTGTCTTTCGAACTTCCCGAGGTTTTGTTAAAGGCTGTTTTGCAATTCCGTTGGAGTTGGTTTCTGCTTTTGAAGCTGAAATTTTGGCAGTTTTACATGCTTTGGAGCTTGCCGAACATTTTAATTGGGATCATCTTTGGATTGAGTGTGACTCCACTTATGTGGTAGGTCTTTTTGAGGCAGATCTGCTTCAGATTCTTTGGAAGTATCAGGTCAGGTGGTCTAGATGTTTGAGGTTTGTACGCACTATTCATTTTATGATTTTTCATATTTTTTGTGAGGGGAATCATGTAGCAGATATTCTTTATAAGTATGCTATATCAGCTCAGGATGATATTTGGTAGTCTTCTCTTCTAGATTTTTGTGTTTTTACTCATAAGGATGATATTATGGGTAGTCGGGCTTATCAGTTTTTATTTGTTTAAGTTTCCTGGCACTCTTTTTTCTGACAGTTGTTTTCCTTTTTTGGATTTTTCTTCTGTCAGTTTTTAATGAGGCCAAGCAGTTATAGGTTGTTGATGTTCACCTACGGTTTTTTATTTTTTTTTATAAACTCTTTTTCTTATTTTACTGTTTGCAGTTCTAGCAGGCAGCATTTTTGATGATGATGATGATTATTATTATTATTATACGGGTCGTTAGGCAGTAGAGCCGGGTCCAAGAAGTTTACCCAGACATTTAGAAAGGATTTGGGCTAAATCCATGGACCGCGTCGATGGAAGCATTTCAGTGGCTGGCCCATAAAATGACGCAAGCTCACACGTACAACCGCGTAAAACGTGTTAGGGTTTTCACCTATAAATAACAAACACCATTTTCGTCTCTCACATTTTTGGGCTAGGGCTTTGCTAGTAGCCGCCGATAGAGGAGAAGATCAGCCATGGGGAGGAGTAAGTTCTTGTTTTTTCTTTCCTCTATCTTTGTAGATATACATATATATATTTATATGCATGCATATAGTTTCTTCGATATGATTCTACGGGAGTAGATGATATCCGGATTAAACTATTTTTCTTTTGATGTTGTTTGGTTGCGTTTTCTATCTCCAAATGGTTAGGGTAATGAAAAAAAATGCAGTTTTTGTGTTGAAGTAGTTACGTTAAAGATGTTTAGAGATCTCATTCTACACTAATCTGAGGATTTGCATCCACATTTCAATGATATTTGTTTTGAGGATTTACATCCTAATTTACAGGATTTTGTTTTTATTCCATATTTTAGGACCTGCGAGATGTTACCGTCAGATAAAAAACAAGCCATACCCAAAATCACGGTACTGCCGTGGTGTGCCTGATCCAAAAATCAGGATCTATGATGTAGGAATGAAGAAGAAAGGGGTTGATGAATTCCCCTTCTGCGTCCATTTGGTTTCGTGGGAGAAGGAAAATGTTTCGAGTGAAGCTCTTGAGGCTGCACGAATTGCATGCAACAAGTACATGGCCAAGTTTGCTGGGAAGGATGCCTTCCATTTGCGTGTGCGTGTTCATCCTTTCCATGTCTTGCGTATCAACAAGATGCTTTCGTGTGCTGGAGCTGATAGGCTTCAGACTGGAATGAGAGGTGCTTTTGGGAAACCACAAGGAACTTGCGCTAGAGTTAGCATTGGTCAAGTGCTTCTGTCTGTTCGATGCAAGGACAGCAACAGCCCTCATGCACAGGAGGCCCTTCGCCGTGCAAAGTTCAAATTCCCTGGTCGTCAGAAGATTATTGTCAGCAGGAAGTGGTATGTATTTATTTGATTATCTGGTTAAGTTCTTTATGGGCCTATTAAAGAATGGTTTCATAGAATCCTTAGTGTTAGCTTCTTTCTAGCTAGGTGCATCTTATGTTTTCTGTTTGCACAAAAATCAGAACATTCTTTATCTTAGCTCCAAAATGTTTACGTTTGGTGACCAAAAGTGTCACTGTGTTTATTTCTTTTAATTGTTGGCTTATGCCAGGAGATTTGTTTGTGTAGTTGAGTATCATTTTAGACTGTTGTAGGATTTTTTTGGCTGCATAGTTTTACATTTTCCAATGTTTGGATCTATAGTAACTGATTCAAAGCAGCTGCTCTGTAAGATCAGCGAATGACAAACTTTATCATGAGCAGCTTAGTTCATTAGTACATCTAGGAGCTTGTATGCTGTATGCCATTCTCGAAATTTTAGAAATAGTATGCCCTTTGTGATTTCAAATCAGCATCTTCATTGGAAAGTGGTGATGGCTAACTTATATTTTGGAATTTGTTGGGCAAAAAAATTGTTATCTCTGTTGGTCCCATATTTGTCATTTGATTGGAATTGCCGCTATTTAGCTTCCCACATTATCTGAATGTGATTCATGAGCCTTCTGCTGCGATTTTCAGGGGATTTACCAAGTTCAGCCGCAGTGATTATGTCAAATTGAAAGCAGAGAATCGGATTCAACCTGATGGTGTCAATGCCAAGGTTTGTTAATATTCTTTCTTGTCTTGTTGTTTATGCAATGCAAATCACAATTGCCTCGCTCAGTTAGTTTTCTCATTCTTTACTAGCTTTTGCTAATGTTATCATGTTTATCTTGCAGCTTCTTGGATGCCATGGACCTTTGGCCCGTCGTCAACCTGGAAGAGCATTTCTAGAAGCAGCTTAGAGTATTTGTTTCTAGGAACGAATTTCTTGACTCTAAATCTGAGATTTGATTGCTGTTATACTGTATTGAAGTACTGTTAAGTTTGTGTTTGGTATTAGATTGGATTTAGTTATGATCTTTTGTCTGCCTTTTAAGGTTTTGGTACTTGTGCAACTTCTTGATGTTGGCGTAGATTGCCAACTTGCTACAATATTTTGGTGGATTAATTTCGTTAAGTTTTTAAAGTTACAAAGCAAGCTTCTTTTTTATTCTATTCTAAAATTTCCGACAAATATGGACAACAGTAAATTGTGCACTATGCTTGATTCCTAGAATTTTTATGGTCCTTGATGTACAGCATTTCGAAGACTAGCCTATGATTATATTGGGTTTTCTGATCATTTTTATTTTTACTTTATTTTGTTTTTTTTTTGTTTTTTTATAAATAAAAATTTTTAGAAGGGTAAAGGAGGTCCATTACTCTACAGCTCCGAGTACCTTGGGTATATATCTATGAGTATTATTCCGTAGGCATGATCGAGTTTTTGATCCAAGTGATGGGTTTTGAATCTCTGCTCTCTTGGTGTCTCGTACTGACTCTATTCATTAAGATAATCATTTCCTTTTTTGTGTCATGAGATGCCGCTTTGATGTTTTAAATTCTCTTCAATGTTCGTCGCCTGCATTTAAAGCGAATGTGAAAATGCGTTTCTCCTAGGAACAATAGCGAATAATGACCAAAATTTAAATCAAGAAAATGAACTTTCATAAATCTTATGACATATTTTATGAACTCCTCGCATTACTGAGCACAGAAACTAAGTCCCTTAAGATCCTGGCCTATGTGACCCGATACGGTAGGTCTTTTTTTTTCAGCCCAAAAAAAAAAAAAATCCTAAGTCCCTTTAGATCTACAAATCTCTCAACGTTACGGACATGCTTCTATTATGCTTTCTTTCTAAAAGACCTTGAAGCAGGTTTTCTTCTGGGTTTTTTAGTAAGACCTTTGTCCCCGTCACCAACAATGTTTGATTCATTAACTTCATCTTTACCTTTCTTCTCAAATTTTTGAGAAGCAAAACCGTTCTTCTCAGTTGGATTTGGCTCCTGTTTGATCTCGCTCCCAATGGGACATGTTGCTGAGAACCCTGGGAGGCTTTTCGAGTCATTTTTTTTAGATATACTAGCTTTCGCAGTCTTCTTCTTTGTCTGATTTGATTGTGAGCGAAGCATCATGTCCACCTTTAATTTCTTTTTACATTCAGTGGTATTTTCTTTATCGACTATCTTTGTGTCGCATTCTCCACTTGAAACCATAGATGCTCTGACTATGTAGACCTGCAAATGTAGCACCTTATAATTCAGTAATAGGCCTCTCAGAAAAAAAAACTATGAAAAATTACAATGGTACATAATAAAATCTCGACTCATCTAGTTTTAGTTCCATCTTAGGGGGAAGTATTTGATGATCAGACTATAATTTTTATGCAATAATAATGGAAAAAAGACGTGAATTATACACACCAGAGGCAGACATGTATGAGTGCCAGATATGGGGTGAAGGAAAATATGCAGACTTGGAACAGAGAAAGGAACGAGTAGTGTCAGATACATGCATATACATTGACATTAGGAAACAAATGAAGTAGGGGAAGATCCTAAACTACATTGTGTCTCAAGTTCAAGATTCAAAATCTATATTTCTAAAAATGATCGAGTGACTTGACTTAACGACCACTATGTAAAACCCAATAATCGACAGCACGAGCTTCGAGACATTTTAGGCTCCAAAGATATACTGGTGCTCGAATCACAGAGGTTGAATTCACTTTAATTCAGCACAAATCTTACATTTGTAAGCTTAAATGTTTTGTGTCATTTGGCTGATCCATCAATGGACACATGCTTTACTAATCAAACACTCAATTTCAAAACAGTAATGTATAAAAAAAAATAGCTCCCTTAGGCCATAAAGGTGTACTAAATACGGATAACCTAGGATGTACCTTAAATCTTGTGGACTCAATCAACTCAAATACTAGTGCATCACCATCATCCAACTTATGATCCAGTGCAAATGCTCTCCAACCACCACTCAGTCCAGCTCTTTTGCCAATGTAGGTAGCCTCAAATTCTTTTCCACTTTCATCCTCCAATGTCATACCCAACACCGACGGTGGAAGATGAGACTCACAAAATTTAGAGGGAAGGCCCTTGTATTTGGAGCAAAAAGAACTAGATATGTTAGCAAATCGGGCTATTATATCACATTTTTCATTTAAACATGTACATAATATAAATCTAATAAAGTGAGACTCCATTGCAACTTACCAACCAAAAGCAACTATAGACATGAGACCTAACCATTGATTTTACAAAGCATGGATTTTCAGATTGTAGATTGATTTGAAGCTTCTCTGCAGCTTTAAATGTAGCAATCCTTTCTTCATAGGAAGCTAACCTGACTTCATCTAAAGGCCTTACTACATAACTGAAAATACGACTGCTTTAGCACTAACATCCATCATCAAAAGAAGTAACATAACTCCAAAAAAACAATATTTTTTAATTTTCACCTTGCCCATGGTGATGAACTCGACCTTGACTTTTTCCGCAAAGGTGGAAGATCCACATTAACCTGTAATGCAAGCAAAAAAGGTTTTTTTATTCTTATTCTGGATATGTGCTCTTCTAGACTAATAGTTGAGGACCAGAAATTGAACACTTTCAAGTTTCATGTATATTATAAGCTGTCTAATGAATCATCCATAGAGCATTTCCATGTCATTAAATTTTTCCAAACTTAATTTTTCCTTATTACTTATTGAGGAAAGAAAGTTTTGCTTACATCATCATAATATGACTGAACATGGTTGCGAACACGGGAAGACCGTCTTGGTTCCAATACGGAAGTGCTCTTGGATTTGAATTTTGAAAGCTTTGGCTACAGTTGGTAATGGAATTTCAAACGAGAAAAGTAGAAAAGATTCAGTTATGGAGAAAACCAAGACAAGTAAAGTACCTTCCGAGCAAATGACTGGAAAGGATCGTAATCTTTTTACCTGGGAATTCTTCTCAGGAGACTTTGTTAGCTCAGTCAGACTTTTTGAAATCTTTGAAATCCCCAGATCCTTCAACCAAAAGTTAAAACAATTATACATAAATAAATAATGGGATAAAGGAGTGCAGTCCTGAATTCCTGCATTATAGTAAAAATTTACGAGACGTGAGAAAACTTTATTAACAAATTCCTAATTAGAAAAGAACTTCAAACGCTAGAATTTTGAGAGAGACACTCCAGGGAGGATTTTCAACCTAAATCAGATCCATACAAGGAATTTCAAGACCTCACTGCTGAAAACCAGATATCCAAAAGGAGAATTAGGGGAAAGTAGCGCACAACTTAGATAATACGGCTTGGTCCTGAACTTTTCCATTCCTAGAACTAAAAAGTTGTGTGCAAAACAATGACTTTTTACTTCCTCCGTCTGACCCATTTGGTGTTTAGTAGTAAAATTGCAAACGGATTGACAGCGAGAAATGATGAAACAAAACCAAACATGTGTATATAAAGTATACCAACCTCAAAAATCTTTTTATTTTGTTCAAGGCGTTGCTTACGAACTTCTTCATAAGTGTTGGCTATGCCATTGACAGTCATCTTGCTCGTGAAGGTCCAGAAACACAGGTATTCAATATTTGCTTTAGGAATCTTGAAAACCAAGTTCTTCTTTTTCTATATAGAGAAATAATTATAATGATAAAAAGAAGAAGAAGCTATATAAGTCCAAATATATACATGAAAGAGAATTTGTGTTTGGGTAAGTTTGGTACCCAGCACTAGAAATAGAGATAAGATTAAACAGGGAAAAGCTTCAAATAAATAATGTAAGAAACTGTGCAAAAGTTAAGCAAAGTTTTGAGCTAAAGAATTGAAATGGGTCTTGAGATGGCTTTGTATGATTGTATCAACCAAATCTGAGGATTTTTTTTTCCTGAATCAGATTTTTGTTTAGGTAGGGAAAATTGAACATTTGGAAATCCCACACCTACAAGTTTATGGGGAAAATCAATGACTGACCCGCAAATTAATCACCGTTTTAGTGATTATTGAGATGGGAAGATGGAAAGCTCCCTGCTTTTTCAGTCTCCTGCTGTCTTTTTGGTTTTCACGGTTTCAGAGGTTTTTTTCTTTTTTCAACTCCGAGAGAGAGAGAGAGAGAGAGAGAGAGAGGGAGAGGGAGACAGACTGAGACAGCGCGCTCTTTGGAATTTCAAATTAATAATTTTATTATTATTTTGAAGCTGTGATCATCTCTAATAAAATGTGAATTGTTAAAATTAACATGTCATATAAATATATATATACATTATTTTGAAAAAATATGCTCCAATGGTAATGTTTATATTAATGTTGAGCTGATGTGGCCTGAACACTGTCAAAGTGAATGTCTATTTCTGGAAAGTCTGTTAAACATTGTTAAATTTCTAAAACAGTAAAATTTTCTTTAAAAATTTAATTTGATAGAAAACTAAAAATATTTAATAAAATATATAATTAATTAATAACCAATAACCTTTGTAGATATTACCATTGAAGAGTAATTTTTGAATTGAATGTCACATAGATTTAAATAATGTCTATTTTTATACCACATATACAGCAATTCACATTCTCCATTGGAATTGCTCTGAATCTGCTGGCATCGGTCCATCTCCTAAAACGATGTCCTTCAAAAAATGCTTAAGCTTAGGTCTCCATTTTGACATAGTTTTTGTTTTTACATCCATTTATTTTTCTGTTTTTTCCGAGGTATTTTATAAAATTAATT
>QANX01003998.1:0-32697 GCA_003254975.1 Ochetophila trinervis
TTTTTTTTTTTTGGTAAAAAATTTAGGACCTACCTGTAAGCAGGGTCATAAGCCCATGAGTCATTTAATGCGTGGGTCAAACTCATGCGTCTTTTCAACCTAGTAAGAGTCCACACTGGGAGCCCATGTAATTGAAAACTCATTCATTCTTGTACGGTAGCAGCGGAGATGAGTACTTGAGTCCAAATGATACTACCAAAACTCGAATTTCAACTCCCATACTCGCATATATAAAAGTTCGGCTGATTCCTACCACTAAGTTACACTCTCAAGTGCTATAGTATTACTTTATTCTATACATTTGCCTAATACAGCTTTAATACAATAATTCAAACGAAGCTCTTTGTAGAGTCAACAGTCGACTAGGTAGGAGCTATATTTATATTTTCAATCTTTCATAAAATTAAATGTTTAAATATTAAAGAAATAGCAACTAGCATTTTTCAATCTGTTGAAAGGATAACTAGAAGGGAAAAAAAAAAAAAAAAACTAGTTGCCATTTACAAGTGTATAGGATGGGTAGATTTAAATATAGTCCGAGAATGTATGTTAAAAACACTAAATTTATTTATCAAAATTTAAAATAATATGATATTTTGTTATAATTGATAAATTGTAAAAAGAAATAATAAAAAAATAAAGCAACAATTTAGGGTGCAAAATGTCCCTGATCAGGAAACTTTTGCCGTTTACAACAGTCATGATCAAGATCCAAAACTTTTGGGATCGAAGTGCATCTTGGAGGATTAGAGATGTACATGCCATCTTGGGATCAGTGTGTTTCCAATGTTTTGATGAAATCCTTTTTTCATTATCCGTTCAAATAATAATGTACCATGATAGGCATGTCATACAAAAACAAAAAAAGTATCCCTTTTTTATTTTATTTGAATTCCATACCAATTAGTTATTAATATATAGTTTATTTAGTACTAAAAATCTATGTCTAATTGAAAAAAGTCACGCTATGTGGCTATGCACATGTTTTTAGATTGTCCAAAAACAAGTTATATTGTTTTATGAAATGGGAATAAACAATGACAAACAAACACTTGGAAGTGTCATTATCAAAAAAAAAAAAACACTAGGAAGTGTCGAGTGTTCCTTATTATTGGGAAACACGTGTCAGAATGCAGTACACTTTGGGATCATTGTCTATCAGGTGAGCAATCGATGAATACAGAGAGAGTGAGAGAGAAAGAGAGAACAGTTTCATGGCTGTTCTTGTACATTATGTTCTATGGTAGATGCCATGAGTGCTAGCATGTAAACAGTACTCTTTTTCCCTCTTGATGAAAATTTGATGTGGGTTTGTTTGAATTTTGATCCCCATTGTGATAAATGAATGATGATCTGTTTTGTGGGTAAACATTGCAGGTTAAAAAAGATACTAACAAATTTTGTATCATTCTGTTATTATCTTATGTGAAAAAAATCCAAACAATTTATAATTGATTGGAAAAGAAAAAAAAAATGCTGGATCCGGTGGATGTGGATATTGCAGATGCAGATTTTCTCAGCGATAGAGGTGAGGATCTTCAAACAGATGACGATTCTGACTCTGATATTGATAATTACTGTCACCAGTTTACTTGCAAGAATCGCTTATTTGGCCGCCAGAAGCCTCTCCATTTGGTCCTTGGCCGTGGAAGATGTATGTAAATTGTTCTGCTCCTTTTAACAACTATTTCATTTTCATGTATAGACACGCAGTGTTTGTCTATTGTATGCATCATAGTAATTTGTTTCCTTCGAACTTTGTCAAAATTAAATGAATGTGCTACATATATATATATATATATAATATTATATGAATGTACGATAGGTTGAATAAGTGGATATGAAGAAAAAAATGGAACAGAAAGAGAAGAATAGCTAAACTACGGAATCTATGCATTTTATTAAACCACAACCATATATGAAGAAACTCACGCAGAAAACCCAGAAAGAATGCCAAACATGTAAAAGATTTGAAATATGTGAAAGATCTGAAACTCTGATACCATATTAAACCACAATCTAATATTACTGTTTTCATTAGCTCGGATTTATAAAAGTTGGAGCAAAATTGAGTTATATACTTTAACAATTTAATTTTTCTTTTAATAATATGCTTCTTTGTTGTTTTTACTATATCTGGTTTTAACCAACTAATGGAAGCAAAAAGACTTTTGAGTTTTTTTTTCTCTTTGCTTCTTCCTTGTAGTTTTGAAGCATCAAACATGGCCACAAAGATTTTCTTATTGCTTATAAATTGAATCAAACATTTTCAGCTTTTTACAAGTATATGTTTCTCATCTACCAATGAGTAAATTTTTTTTTATGGTAATTGTGTGTCTGTATGTCTGCTCAGGTGCTGACATTATACTATGGCGGAATAAGGAGAAATCCGCATGCATACTTGCTGGTGCAACAGTCATATGGCTTGTCTTTGAGAAAATAGGTTATCACTTGCTTACGTTTGTTTGCCATTTTCTTTTACTCCTCTTGATTCCACTGTTCTTGTGGTCCACTCTATCCTCCTTTACTCGTATGTGAGTTCCTTTGCTCTAATACTCAGTTTTTGCTGTTTTAGTTCAATAGTAAATTTCTTTTGTCTATAATGACAACACTTTAACCTTGTTTCAATACAGATCGCCACCAGAAGTTCCTGAAGTTATTATACCACGCAACTTGTTTTTGGCTATTGCTCTTCAGATGAGGATGGAATATAATGGAGCATTAAGAATCTTAGGTGATGCAAGTTTTGGGACAGACTTCAAAAAATTTCTCAAGGTATCTTTTTTTTTTTTCCCATTCCTTCTCAGGCTTTGTTTTATCTTGCATCCATAGTCATCTCTTTGTAATTTTATCGATGACTGTCCGAAACTAATTTGCAGGTTATTGTGGTTTTGTGGGTTCTTTCTGTTCTTGGTAGTTGGTTCAATTTTTTAACTCTCTTTTACTTAGGTCAGTTTCAGCTCCATCCCTTCTTTTGTGATATTGAATTATAGTGCTTTTTTAAAGTTCAGCATCTCATGGGACAATTTATTTTAATGATGGCTGCAAATAGTCAGAAAATCAGTTATATTTTTAGCTACTCAATTTAAGTTTTAACCTACCAAGTGGAGAACTGTAGTGATTAAAGAAGTTAGGAAGTTTAATCAAAGACGGTAATTGTGTGACTGCTATCAAATGGTAAAATTTTGTGGAGGAAAGACAATTGTTTGAAGGTGATTTATCTCATCACTCCAATGCATAAAGAGAGGGCAAACTTTTCATGAGTAAGAAATTGGATATACCGTCTATGAATTATGGTTGGATTGATAGACTTTGTCTCAAGTTTCTTCAGTCTGCTTTTGTAGAAATTAGTTTAAGTCTTTCACAAGTAAAGTTAAGTCAGCTGCTTTCAGATACTACAGATCACTGATGCAGAATCCTGGAGTGTTGGTTGGTTTTTATAGGTTGGACAACTTGTATATGGCTTAGTAAATCTTAAGAGGCTTTCATGGAATGAAAAGCTTGTGTTCAGTTGCTAGATTTTGGGGATCAATAGCCATTGCAGCCAATTTTCCAAAGGAGTTGTGAAGTTATAACGAGGTTTGGGTGTTCAAGAACCTATTGGTATCGCATCTAGTTTTTATAAGCTTTTTTTGAACTATAGTTTCCTGAGGTACTCAAAAGGGAATGGAGGTAATTAGTGAAAATTCAGAATAAACACTGTTACTATGAAAAACGAAAATACTAGGTTGCTGATCCAAATTGCTAATTGCAGTAAGTTACCTGGAAAAAACTTATTCTACAAACAACATCTTGCTTGATTTGGTTGGAAAATGATGTGCATGTTCAGTTCGAGTACATAGTAAGGGGGATGTGAGTAATAGGCAACAGGAAGATATAAATTAAATAGTCCCAGTTTTGAGATTTTGGTTGACTAGGTTCAAGAGAGAGTTCCTCAAATCCATGCCAATAGTTGTAAAAAATGCACAATAGACAATTCCATACGATGTAAAGCGGAAAACCCTGCTTCAAATTTGGAGACTATCTCAAAGCAATGAGCTTGCTGAGTCATATATATTGTTTGCACATTTTTTTTCTTTACTGTAGTTGGTAATTGCTTTTTCAACACTAGGCTGTAGTATATTTTGTTATTCAGTTAAGAAAAACAGTATGCTTACTGGTTTTTGCAGCGAAAAAAAGTTTACATGCAATGAATTTTCATGGACATTACTTTTCATCAGCTATCTTCCCAATAAGTTACCAAGATAGGGCATTAAACCTGCTTTCTTCATGGTTTTTGCAGCAACTGTGATTGTGCTGGCTGTGCCAATGCTGTATGAGAAGTATGAAGACACGGTCGATACCTACGCTGAGAAGGCACTAGTTGAAGTAAAGATTCAATATAAATTGTTGAATGAAAAGGTTCTCCATAAACTCCCAAAAGTAATAACGGCTTACAAGAACAAGAAGCAGCACTAATCATGACTTCGTATCCTTCCTGAAGCTAGTCTCACCCAATTTTGTGTCAATTTCCCTCAGTTTTTTTTATCAAGACTGTTACATGCAGACCAAAATATATTGCTTTTTTTTTTTTCTTTTTTTTTTTTCTTTTTCAGAAAAGGGGTTAAACCCTCAAATGTAAACCTCAAAAAATTCAACTGGTTTCCACCATTTCCATAAGATGCACTAATTTATTAAACCATATGGATCAATAGAAAGAAAATGCCATTTCATGATATCAAATTTCTCTACACAAAATCATATGCCAAATACTGAATCTAACCTCCTAAGCTACTCAAACTTGAGAAACTCATTACCAAACTGCCACAACCAACTTAAGAAAGTTGTGAAATTTAAATAACAAAACTTGATTCTATACTTTGGCCTCCTCTTTGGATCCAGGGGGCAGAAAGGTCTCCCACCAGCCATATTCATACTTTGGGTAGGGTGCTACCCACTTTCCAGGCTTCTCAAACTCAATATTGGTAGGATTAGAAGCCAATGCCTCTTCAATACTCTCAGCTTCATAGCTCTCAGACAATACTCGATCCAATCTCAGCTTCATGAACCTGCATCAATGACCAAACTACACCATCGTCAACAACAACCAAACCCAATTATTCTCTGCCTCTAAATTGGAATATGTATTCCTACAATTTGTGTAGATCTAGTTCATGGGTTCTCTACACTATTCAATGAAACGAAAGGCATAGCCGAGTTCTAGCAATTACATATGCAAAGCAACTAAAAATATTTGCCAAGTTTTGGTTTTTTCAGCTCTTTTGAACATAGTGATGGTGAAAAACATAAAAATTGAGAGATTTAAAAGAAAGATGTGGAGGATCAGGAAGTGGTTTAAGAGTAGTAGTTACGTGATCCAGGGGCCATTGGTGGAGACCAGAGCAACGGCAGGTCGTTTTAGTCTCTTAGTAATGTTTGGGAAGTTATCCAAGAACTTGGGCTCAATCACAAGCCAGAAATCCTGCTCTTTGTTGCGCTCTCCATAGAGACGAAGGCGCTCAAACAAGACCTCATTGAAATGCTCTTCCTCATCCAGCATGAATTTTGCATTTGCAACCAAAAAGTAATACCTCTTGGCTTGTTGCTGTACAACATCAAAGATTTAACGACATGCAAAACGATGGTCAAGCGTTTTTCAAACAGCACAAACATAAAGCACAGGAAGAGTTAGTGAGGTGGGAATAGAAATGGACCATGTCGGAGGGAACGCCGGAGGAACTAATCTGGTCGGATTCAACGGCGGCGACAGCTGTCTTGACGGAGGAGGACTTGGTGGAAATGGGTAATGGAGGAAACGCTAAACCTATGGAGCTGAAGGAGAAGAAGGGGTTGGAATTAGAATTTGCAGAAACGGGAAAAGAAACTGCCTTGGCATTGTGGTTGTGAAAATGGGTTGCCTTTGCAGAGGCTGCCAAGCAACCCGGGCTTAGACTCGCCATTGCGCTCATTTCTGTTATTCTTCTTCTTCTTCTGGTTTTGCTTGCTTGTTTGTTTGTGTTATATGGTGTGGAAAAAGCTGTCAGCAAAAATTTCGATCGGAGTTCAGTGATTTTCAGAGATTCTGCTGTACAGCTATAGATGTAATATAAGATAACACAGACAACCTTATCTACTTATCTACAATTTTTTCGTTTAATAATATTATTTATTTCACTATCTTTTTTATTATTTTACCCTTGCCATTTTTTATCCAAAAAAAAAGTTCATATTTTACCCTTATTATTAGATTTTAAAATCTAAAACATTTTAAAATAAAATTTGATGTCATCAAATTTTATTTTCACATTCTTTGAGCATTTCAGATAGATGAAACTTGAAGGAAAGATGAAGTAGACCCGGTTATGTCTATGTTAATACTTAGATAAAACTATCAAAATACACAAACAACCTCCAAGAAGATTAACAAAAATAAATAAGAAAAAAAAGAGAATGTTTAGGTAATATTTATTTTTTATAGTGGTCACTAAAGTTGCCTATAAAATTTTAAATACCAAGTTATGAATCATTATTTTGCTTATTTTCATACGTGGGTATCATTTTTATTTTTTATTATTAGTATTTTCCTTTTGATGAATCACATTACTTATTGTACAAAATTTGAAAATTACTCTGATGTTTATAGTATTCGATTTTCTAAAACTGAGTCATTATAAGTGAAATTATTATTGGGTTACAACAGGCTTGCCATCCAACTTTCAACTCATAGATCTTGGCTGGGGAAAAGTATAGCAGTCCAGCAGAAAAGAAATAACTCCAAAACAAAGTGCTTCAATAAATCCAAATAACATCCATTTTATCATGGTTTAAGCATTGTGATTCTTAACAAATATGTGAAGCAATAGCAAGGAACTCTGCGTCCATTAGTGATCGGGTAAGAAAGAAGATGAGAGCACCCAATTTCTGCCTAAAAAAAACATCTACAACGATTGATGTTTGCAAGAAGTTGCAGTCATTAGCTATACAAGCTCAATGTATGCCATAGGAGCATTATCCCCTCGCCTTGGAAGAGTTCTGATAATTCTGGTGTACCCTCCATTTCGTTCACCATACCTGTCCGGAACCTCAGCGAACAAGGCATGGACAATCTGCTTCTCGTAGATGAAGCCGAGAGCTTGTCTTCTCTTATGAAGAGACCCATCTTTTGCCAGTGTTATCATCTTGTCAACATATTTCCTCACTGCACTTGCCCTTGCTCTAGTAGTTTTTATACGCCCATGTTTAAGAAGCTGAGTTGTAAGACCTCGAAGTAGTGCTCGGCGTTGGTCAGGTGGTCTGTTGAGTTTGGGGACTCGCCTTCCATGTCTCATGGCATAGATCCGGCCACCATTGTCGATAATGGTGAAGCAATGCTCGTAAGTGTTAAATTCTGTAACAGCATGGTATACAAAGAAGTGTTCAAGGTTCTTTTTTGTTACCAGGAAAACAAATTCAATTCAGGAACAAGGATGCAGAAGTTGATAAACAATATTATGATTTCAATATAGAATCAAAGGAGCAGTTTAAAAACACAAGGAAAGCTGAAAAGCATATAGCACAATAAATGTTATCTCGATGGTTAAATGGAGCAGTTTAACAATAAACTAAAGAAATAAATTAGGCAACATTGTTATGAACAATAAAATTAACTGCTTGACAAATACGATATTAGAGAATTGCTAAAATCCGAAGAAATAATCAGCATGAATGGGCTCGAACAAATTCAGGTTTAATCTTAAAATTGCAACCAGGATATGAAAATAGAAGTTACTTCAGTGAAAGAATGGAGACATATCCTGAATCAAGTAATCAACCAAAAAGCAATTTCTTTTCTCAATAGATTAAAACGTGAGGCATACTCACTTTACATAAAATCTTAGCTAATCTCCAAAATCTTTATGCTGCATTTTTGAATTGTCGAAGAGTAATAAAACTCTTAAGAATACTGAATTCTTATTATTAAAAGTTGGATGATTATAGATAAGGGAAAGGACAGGAGAACAATAAAAGTTAACAGAAGGGGAATGTAAGATTGAGCTTCGCATTTAACTTGGAATTGCTATAGATGAACTAAAAAACATAAAAGAAGGTGGCAAATCAATATAAAAGCTTCATTTTTTAACTGTTCATTTCCAATAAAACATTTTGTCAAGCACCAATTACTCGTTCATCAAAACAATGACACCTACCAGCAACTCAACCACATAGACTTCCATCCCTTTAACAAACAGCATACTAAGAGATAAGACCCATTACCCAAAAAAAAATCACAAAATCACAAAACCCAGCGGCCCCAAAAGACCAAAGAAAGAAGATAAACCTAAGAAATAAATTAGGCAACATTGTCATGAAAACAAATATGATATTTGGGTACTGCTACAATCCTAAGAAAAGAATCAGCATCCAACGGATTTGAACAAATTGAGGTGTAATCTTAAAACTGCTACAAGGATTATAAAAATGGATGTTGATTTATAATGAAAGCAACGAGACATGCTCCTAAATCAACCAAAAAAACATTTTTTTCTCAAATGATCCTAAATCAGCCAAAAAACATTCTTTCTCAATAAACTCAAATGGCAGGCATTCTAACGCTACATACATTCCTAATTCATCTCCAAAATCTTTATACTGGATTTTGGCAAGCTCCAATTACTCATCCATCAAAACAATATCACCAATTATTCATCCACTCCAACAAGAAACAGCATACCAAGATTTAAAGATCCATTACCCCCCAAAAGACAAAATAATAATAATAATAAAAATAAAAAATGAACAACATAGTCGGTCAATGTGATCTTAGCAGCTTTTACCTCATTAAAAATCATCAACGAAAAGCAATATACCTTAATTTATAAAAAAATTCATAACAACTGGGTAACGCATGCCATAATTCAAGGAGTTTCAATTCGAAATAGAAGCATAATGGGGTTGTGAAAAAGAAGAGTACCTGGAGAAGCAAGTGGAGAGAGATTTGGTTGGAGAGGGGCAAGGCCGGTGTAGGAGCGCAGAACAACTTTGGGTTTGGGTTGTGAGAGCCTAAACCCAGATGAAGAAGAAGATGATGATGGGTATGCCGCAGCCACCGGGAAGCGCAGTGAAGGAGTAGCAGCACAAGGAATGGAAGGCAAAGACGCTCTTAGAGATGTCATACTCCATGGACTGCCATTGCTGGTTGAAACTACAGCATTCGCACACAAACCCATTTCCCAAAATCTCAATACCAACTCTTTTTCTATGTATTCTTCTGGGTTACCCCAAGTAACCTCGCCTGTTTTTCACACTCCGGTGCGATATATGGATAAAGAAAGGGATAGAGACTATAGAGAGAGGAAGACACACACATAATTATTCATTCAGCGTTGTTGGTTGTGGTATGAATATTCCGGGATTGCCTTTTGATTGACTAATAATCACCGTTAAGACCAATAGTCAAAGGGATTAGAGGTTGACTGAACGCAAGCTCACGGATAACACACCGTAGAGGAGTTTTACCCACAAAAGGCAATTTTTTAAAATAATAATAATAATAAAAAAACAGAATTTCAGTGTTGAAGGAAAGCAAATGGTAAAGTTGCAAACGGCGGTGCAATTGCTTCCCTGTCTAGCTCCGGCGATCGGCTGTTCCGTTTCACGATCATCCAGAGGAATACGCTTTTTTTGCTCCGGCAACGCCACTACCAGCAAGGCAACTTCTCTCTCGACCTAAAACGGTGTCGTTTTCGTTTCCCATTTGTACCATTTTCTGATTGATTTCAGTCTCCACTCCACAGGCTCAGATGGCTACGGAGGCTTATATATTTGGACCGTACAAGATAGACAGCAAGGAGGTGTTCTATTCAACCGGGCTGTCCTATGCCATGGTCAACCTCCGTCCTCTTCTTCCTGGTTTGTTTCACTGCCTCCTCTGTCCGGTGTCCCCATTAGAGATTAAGATTGGAACAGAGTAGAAAAATTTGAATTTTTTATTCTTTTTTTTGTCAGCATCGAATTGTTTCCAGCGCAGAGGGTTCCCTGAACTAAAAAGCACAAAACTTCTTTGATTTTATATTATCAATGCCTGCCGGATTGCATTTTTTTTTTTCCGTCTTTTTCATCAGCTGTGTTTGGTTTGCATTTCCATACATAAAACCCTTGTATTTGGTTCCCAATCAAAAAAACAAAAAGAATTATAACTTGACGATCATCGCTGATACGCCTGATGCTCAAATTCTGAATGCAGCTACTTAATAATATATCTAATAATGGGCCCAATACACCCATTAAACTTCAAGCTGGCAACCAGTAGATCAAGTGGGTCTACTTTAATATGAAGGGTCATCAATCATCAGACTTTTGGAACAAGCAAATAGCCATGGAGTTCAATAACCATTATTTGCTAATGCATTGTATTCTCCCATTACTTAGTCGTTGCTTTGCTAGTAGTTTTCGCCAAATATCCCTTTAGATTTTAATTAGGATTATATAGAACTGTTATTCTTATTATGTTATTTATATTGTTTTCTCTTCTCTATTTAATTAAAGGGTTATTCTGGGTTGTGATCTATTTCTTTTTTCATTTGCAGGTCATATCCTTTTTTTTGTCAAAACTAGAATGGTCTTTTGGGATAAGTAAACTGGACGGTTTCTTTGAATTATTTGGTTTCTTATAATGGTTTTGAATAAGGCATAATTGTGTTAGTTGAAACATATTATTATCCATAGATGTTCTGCAGTAAATGCTTTTCATGGGTAGAGATGTGCAAAAAGTTGTATACCTGCACTATGAATTCAATTACGTGATCAATTGGGACATCTCTTTCAACGTGCTCATCAAGTGCAATGATGTGTGTTTAGAGTTGTGCTGAAATTAAGCAATTTTGTTGAAATGCTTTGGACTGCAAATTTGTTGGATGTCTTGCTTGACTTTTCAAAAGAGAAAGATTTCCTAGCTTATGGCTCTGCTATTTCTGTACTGTTTCTAATATAATATTTGGAATTAGAGAGCTAGAGCCTAATTAAGCATTTAATTGTCAAGTTGGTTCTAATATGCTGTTTAATAAATGAGGATAGCCTAGTGGCAAATACTTGAACACATGTTTCAGTATACATGTATGTACAATACGGTTACAGGGCATTTGCTGGTTTATTTAGCATAAGATGTACCACAGACCTGAAGTTATAGTTAGAAGTCCATAGATATAGCATGTGTAAGAAAACACTTGGAGAAGCATGGCCAACTATTATTTATATTCAAATGGTAGCATACTTGCAATATGTGAAAACTCATTACCTTGAGTTGCATGCTTTATGCCCCAATGGATATATATCAGGCTTCTTAAGTATGCATGTAATTTTATTCAGATTATGTGGAAATGACATCATAATTTAAATGCTTCATTTCAATTTGGTTGCCTTGACATTATATACATGTGCTTGTCTGTCCAAGGCGTGAAGTGAAGCGCTTTATTGATCTCACTACTGACGAGACTAGTGATCTATGGATAACTGCAAAGAAGGTTGGTGGTCAGCTCGAGCTCTACCACAAAGCATCATCTCTCACATTTGCAATACAAGTAAGAGGTTGCCAGTTATTTGTTGTTGAATGTAAATTATTTTTACTTTTGCAGCGAAAATAAACCGTGCGGCGCTGAGACACTCGAGTCAAGGCAGCCTTTAACCTGTCCGAGTCCCACATTATTGACTTATTTGATACCATTCTCATGCTCGTGAGGTTTACCGACGAAGACTACTCTCACGAGTCTCGCACATAGATGACTATAATTGTTTCTCAGCATCCATGGTTATTAGCTAAGACATTTGCCCGGTCACTATGTCGTCATAGTTATCAAGGCTCATGCTGTTCAACAAGCATGCCCAATGGCATATCGCCTTCAGTGGCCTAAAGCCCAACCTTATGCCAAGACCAACCTTATGTCTTTCTCGATGACAGTTCGTAATACTCATGACTATGAAAATGCCACTGAGCTAATCTACAATAATTACGAAGTGCCATTAGGCCTTGCCCATGGGCGGATCCTAACCCTGCCTATCTTTCATCTTTATTACTTTTCTTAACTGACCTCTTTGACCTTGACATTTTTCATAGACATTACTTTAAGTTTATGTTTATATATTCCCTTTTCCATTGCAATTGCAGCACAAAAAATATAATGGCGTATACTCTTTAAAATTGACTACGTCTTTTTTGTTTGAATCCTAGGATGGACCACAAGCAGGACAGACTGTACCCCATGTTCATATCCATATTGTTCCAAGGAAAGGCGGTGACTTTGAGAATAATGATGAGATTTATGATGCCGTAAGATGAAATTTTCTTCTAGTTGCAATTGCTTCTTATGCTTTGTGCTTGAATATTTACTTCCTATTCGACATCCATTGTATAGATTGACAAAAAGGAGAAGGAATTAAAGCAGAAGCTCGACTTAGATAAGGAAAGGAAGGACAGAAGCCTTGAGGAGATGGCTCAAGAAGCAGAAGAATACAGAAAGCTGTTCATGTAGATTATATCACTAATAAAGTTTTCAATTTTTTTTTGGCTAAGAGATTATACAACTGAAATTTGCATTGCAAGATATTTTTCTCTTAACATTTTCAGAACCTTGGGATATAAATTTATGATTGTAGTAGTCATAGCCTTTATGTCTTAGAAGTGTGGTGGCTCGAATTTGTGGTTGATGAATCGTATGAGAAGTTGAGCCTTGGCTTTATATGATTTCTACATTGTAACCGGAAATTAATGAATTTGTCTTTGATTTAATGTCTATGATTATGAATTGTCATATTTATTAATGGTCGTTTGTTAAATAAAATTAGATTGAACTATTTTACATATAGTTTAATTTAATTAAATTAAATCTGAAATTGTCCAGTCTAATGCGGGCTTTGATAATTTGATGATAAATATGCTTTTAGTGTTTTTTACGGTCATTATCAATGGACAGTTATGCTATTTGGACTATGCACCACACCACAAATTTTCCAACGATAGATGGACTCTATTTTTGGAAATTATAAAGATTTTTGTGTTGTACATATTGATGATATTTTAGTTTTTAGTGAAAATAAAAAACATAAGCATCATCTCGAAAATATTTGTAATGAATTAGTTAATAATGGAATTATTCTTAGCCCTAAAAAAATAGAGGTAGAAAAAGAAGAAATAGAATTTTTAAGTTTAAGACTTACTAAATCATGTATTAAATTGCAAGATCATATAATTGTAAAAATTAAAGATTTTCTGGAAAAACTGAAAGACAAAAAACATTTACAAAAATTCTTAGGAATTTTAAATTATGGTGGACAATTTATCAAAGATCTTTCTAAAAAATAAAGATTGTTATTTGAAAAATTGAAAAAAGATAATAAATTTATTTGGACAGAAAATGATTCAGAAATTATTAGACAAATAAAAACTGAATTAACAAATATACCTTCAGTCTATTTTCCTAAACAAGGAGAATTACTAATAATAGAAACTGACGCTAGTAATGAGTGTTGGAGAGCACTTTTAAAAGCTAAAACTGAATTAGGTGAGCAAATATGTGGTTATAATTCAGGTAAATTTAAACCAAATGAACTGAATTATATTACATTTGAAAAAGAACTTTTAGCCATAAAAAATGATATTAAAAGATTTCATATTAATTTTCTAGCACTAGAAAATGAGATACGCACAGATAATAAATCTGTTAAGAATTTTTAAAATCAAGAAAATAAGAAGATAGTCCAAGAAAGATTATATGGTTTAATTATATTAAACAATATTCTTTCGATATTAAATATATTAAAGGTACTAATAATTTTATTGCTGATTTTCTAAGCAGTTCTAATGAGTAATCAAAACTGTATTACTGTCAACAAAGGAAAATGTAAAAAGGATAAACAATCATCTGTACCGAAACTAACAAATCAACCTAGAACAGTTATGATTCCTCACAAAAAGCAAGCATCTGGATCATCTTCGTCATTTAGACCAAATATGAGAATGCCTAGTTACCTTACAACATATCCTCCTAGACCAGTAATGATTCCACCATATCCATATCAGTTGCTTTATCCAAACCAGTTAAACCAACCTCAGTTTTCTCCTGTTCCATCTTCGTATTTTGGCCACAACCCATTGACACATGTCCCAACATCTTATTCTCAAGTTGCCAATGAAGCAGAACATTTTCTGAAAAATAAAATAAAATTAGAAGCTAAATAAGTTTATAATTTCTATAATCCAGGTTTATCTAAAGAAATATATGATTATTTAAATGAAATCTGGAAGTCACATCTGCTAGATAAGCGGACTAATTATAGAAAAAGTATGGAAAATTTTGCAGATTTATTGTTAGAAAAACAACAAAAGGAAAAAGATTTACATATAACTGTATTAGATTCCATTAAATCTTTAGCCCCAAAAATGGATGTCAATATTACCATATTAGAAAAATTAATACTTATATGAATCTATAGAGTCATTTACCTATGATTCTAATTATAATAAAATTAAAAGGTGTTTTTTATTTGAGAAAGCCAAAGAACTTGGTTCAAATATTTTATTTATCAAATATTATGGTTTAAAAAATATAAGAATAATACTTATTTTTTTTTAAGATTAGATAATTTAAAAATGCATTTTTGATTAACCACGAAACGCTGGAGTATTAAATGTATTGAATGGGGTTTTGTAGGTCAAATTACTTTTCAAACTTTAGATTGGAAAAAACTAAAAAAGTTACCCATGTTTATTAAGAATATGCTATATAATTATGTTAAAGATCAAAAATATATTAAATACTATACTTTTAAAATTTTTAGTAACATTGGTTTTAGAGAACGAGAAAGGTTCTATCAACCATACCATATTTAGTTTCTTAGAAAAGCTCGAGAAATAGATTTTGGAGGAGAAGATTTAAGAGAAATTGGCTCAACAAGAGTAAACAACACTATTGAGTCATATGATTTTTCAGACTATTATATTAAAAGTCTGTACAATTAAACATTGAAGCTTCGAAATTTAAACCAGTTTCAAGCTTTGATATCTACACCTGAGTAACGGATGGTAGAATAATTTTTATTACAAGGAGGAAAAAATTATGGTCTTGAACATGACAGTACTGAATTAGTTAGACGAATATTAAATTTGGATCTAACTTTGGATTTACCCATGGATCATGTAATTGATGTACAAAGTATGCTTGATGAAAATCTTTTAAACATGGAAGCACTCCAAAATGTTGAAGATGATTCCTTATCAAAATACTTAAATATAGCCCACAATATTGACAATATGATGGAGCCCTGATTAGACATGTCAAAATATGCTCTGTTTGTCTGCAAAATATGTGCAAACATTGTTTATTTTTACTATTGAAAACACTATTCATGGACACTGTAGACAAGCACTGTTCATGCTACTGTTACTGTTCATAAATACTGTTCATCATTAAATTTTGTATTTAAAGAACCAGAAACCAAAGCTTGTGGTATTCGGTTCCTTTCCTTTTTTCAACTTCTTAGACTTTCTTTCTTTCCTTTTCATTATATTCAGAGTTTTTAGTTTTTCATTTCCTTTGTAAAACACTTCCGCGTTCCATTTTATGGCAACTAAGACATAAAGCACAAAATAAACATATTAACATACTACATCTACATCGAACAAATACTACACCTCCAAAATAGCATTGTAGGTTTCTTAATTTCGACTATTGTCGTTGTATTGCTTCAATATTTTCATTCTGATTAATATTTTCGTTGATTACAAAAAATTACTTATAACACTCCACCAATGCCAAGTTTAAAAAGAAGGGGAATTTGGACAAATGTCCACATAGGTAAGCGATTAATGAAAAATGCCCGCTATTTTAAAATTTTTGAAAAATGTCCATATTTCATGAGGAAAAATCAAAAATACCCTATTTCAATTAATGTCTTCACCAACTTCTTTGAAAATTACATTCTTTGAAAAATAGAGATTTTTTCTTATGGTTTCCCGATTTTCATTGCTTTGTTTTTTTGCTTTTTACCATCAATAACCATTATCGTTGTAAGCAAATCATTATATGTAGGAAAAAAACTTGTGCTTTAAAATCTCCCTCTTCATTATCTTTGTATTTCAACACTATTTGATTTATTTATAGCTCCATTCTAAAAAAAAATTGGGTATACATAATTTGCATTTCTTTGGTTACAATCATCACTAAAGTAATTAACATTTCTTTTGTTAAAATCATTCCTAAAAAGTTTTATATATATATATATATATTAGTTTTATGCTTTAGTGTTTGAAATTTATTACAATGAAAAAAATAAAAATAATGAAAAAAACAAATAAACCACAGTCTAAACAATGTTTTCCCGATGTTGAAGACAATATATCCCGCCTAACAGACCGGGCATACTTAAAGGGGTATATAAAATGGAGTGGAATAATTAACTGAAACAAATAAAGTGTCGACCCCGCCACAAAGTAGAGAGCCCTGTCCAATTGAGTTGGGGTACTAGGCAAAAATAAATTTTTTTAATGCCTATGACCCTATCTATATTGGGCGGGGACTTCTACTCTGTGGCGAGGTCAACACTTTATGCGTTACTTAGTATTTTTAGGGAGGGGGTAATATGTTATTTTATTATTATTTAACATCATTTTTTATTTTTAAGTTGTTTCAATTGTAGTAAAATGGACCTGATTAGGATTTTAGATCAAATGAAGTTAGTTAATTTTTTTAAGCCAACACAAAAATTAGGTGTTGAATTAATTTTTTGAACCATAGTGCATGCAATAAATTGAATTAATAGTTACAATTCAGATCAAATGGAGCCATAGTGCATGCAATTGAATTAATAGTTACAATACAATTACGTAAATAAGTTGAACTTCTAGTTGCCTAAACTAAAGTTTTTATCGTACATATCTGCATCATATTTTTTCCTTATGAACATCATATATTTTTTATGAATCGTCAATGATAGTCCAGTATATTTGTTCTCAATCCATCGTAATGCGAACATTCTGCAATCCCCACTACATCAAAACGATATATTCAATATCAAAATAATAAAAATCGCAATACATTAAAAATTACTAGTTAAGTATGTCCATTTACGACACTTTTTGTTGGGCCAATGAGTCGTCCAATCAACTAATCAAAAACGGTTCGACCGATTCTAACACATCTAGTCTCTGTTTGAAAAAAATCAAATGCCTGCAAAATAAACAGGATTACATGTTGGATGCACTTGGCATTTTTCAGCTGTGTTGCACTGGATGAACCACGAACATTAAGATCATATAATTTTACATGGCGTCCAACCAGGTCGATTCGTGCTACAAGCTAGTGTGTATTCTCATTGTTCACTGGCATTAACAATTGCACAAGAATAATAACAACAATTGTGAGACATTATTGCACATAAGCTATTTAAGGATCATATATTTTTAACTTACATAATCGCAGGTCCACCATGGTCGTCTGTATGGAGGCTCGATCCCTCTAACATTGTTACGCAAAATGTCAGATGCCTGAATCTCCTAAATAGTATACACGTCATCTCTGTAGTGAATCCACAATGTTTGTTATAAAATAACAATGAATGCACTCGACGTTACTATATATGTCGCAATTAAAATATTCGATATATGAATAGCAAATTGATTATCTACCCATATAATGCAATCTAATATGACACAACTTTATAGAAATGTATTGGGATGCGTGTACATCCTCTTTCGAATGTGGAACAAGTATGCGTCAATTTTTCTGTAGACTTGTGTGGTCAAGGGTTCACCCATGAACTTTTGGTATCGTTGAAAGAATGATGGTCTCTAGCCCTCCATCCCAACATACGAGGCATGCATGCTTTCACCTTGCATGCATAATCCTCCCTAGCTTGGGGATTGCCTCGTAACCCCACACCTACAAACCCAATTCCAATCAGTTACCACAACAAGTAGGTTTCATTACTCCCATATAAATATTGATACAAACAAAAATCCAAATTAGTTACCGAAAAAGCTAGAGAGAATCCATGTAAATTGCAGTTGCCGGATGCATTTTGCACGAGACAATTGGTAAAGAGGTTGTTCAATGCTTGAACTATCAACTTGTACAAGTAAGCACCCCATGGGTACTTATTAAACTTGTCTAATTCCTCAACAAGCTGAACAAATCTAATGTCAATGTTTGTTTTGTGGGCCAACCCTATAATGCCACATTTTAAGAAATATAGGAGAGCTATTTTTACTGCATGCTGATCATCCTCGAATGATGCTTTCTCAAAGTAATCTTTGAGATGGTTTGTCCAAATTGACATTTTCTTGTTTAGGTACTTGGTCTGGATGTCATACGAATTGATATTCTCAATTTCTATATTATTGGCCTCAATATCAGCACTGAAGCTCAATCTAGTGATCAGTGCAAAATCTCTATCAATGAAACGTGCACCGGTGTCACCGAAGTTGAACTCCAAAATTGTGTTATCATTGCATTCCACCATACACAAACGTAGGTGTTGGATAATATGTCCTTGGTGTTCGACCTTCTGCATATCAAATAAATGGCCGAAACAAGTTTTTTGAAATTCTCAGAGCTGATCTTAGGTTAGCTTGTTCTTGATGGTCTCAATGGCCTTGATGGTATTGCCATATGAATAAATTTTCTCCTTCAACTGTACATCTACATTATATAGACGCTTCTGAACACTGAGAATAATTTGTGCATAATAACATATGGTAGTTAAGCATCCATATTTTTAGCTTCATTTTATTAGTGCAGTGGATATTATTTATAAGGAAGATAAGCTAAAATGTTCTGAAGTAAAATTGAATTCCAATATGAAGTATACTCTGCCCCTATATTACCTTGTCCTGAGGTCAGGGATCTTGCCTGAATTGGGAGGGGTAGAAGATATAATGTATATTTTATTTCAACATTGTACCCTAACCCAGTTAGAAAGGAGTCCTCTACCTTCAGGCGGGGTGAGTAACTGACAATGAATGTATGTAACTACACAAATATACCAGACAAATATACTATGCCTTTATATTACCTCGTGCACAGGTAGGGTACCGGCTTCAAATGGGAGGGGTATAAGACAGAATAACCAAATTGTTTCTGCATTGTTCCCCACCCCACATGGGAAGGGGCTCTCTGCCATCAGACAGGGTAAATAACAATGATAATGAAATAACGTTATTACCACCATACAAAACACCCAAAAAAATTTATGGTTCTACAAAACAATTGTGCATTTGTCTCTCAAAGTATTACCACATAAAACAAAATACCCAAATACAATTTCCAGTCAATATCTAAAGAACAAATAGAAACACATTTGCATTTGTTTTATACATTGATAAACACATGTACAACACGAAAATAACTAGAGGACAAGGAGAAAAATTAACCTTCAGTTGCAGCTAAAATGGCTGCTTGGTTCCCTCACATTCGGTTTGAGCCCGCGTCAATCGTCGTCCATGGCCGACGTTTGGTGGGTCACTGGCATTCCTCTTCTCTGTTGTTGCATTTTTATTCTCTATGGGTTTTTCGCTTCTCTTTGCCGGCGATGATTCTTTTTTTTTTTTTCGTTCATGGCCAGCTTTTAACTTCTCTTTGCAGGCGGTTTTTTTAATCTTAGTCATTGTCGATGACAGACAAAAAAACAGAAGGGGAGATCAAGAAAGAAAGGGGAGGGGTGAGAGAGATAGGGTGGGGAGAGTGGGGTAAAAAAAAGTAAGTGAAATAGTAAAAATAAATTTATATTTTTCAAAGAGGTCGGTGGGAATATTAATTTTTTCAAAAAAAATATTTTTTGTTTTTTCTCATAAAATATGAACATTTTTCAAAAAATTTAAAATAATAAATATTTTTCATTAATCTTGCCTAGGTATTTGTCCAAATTCCCCTTAAGAAAGTGATTTTTGTAGGGCAAAACCCAAAGTGGAGTGAGAAACGGTTGCCAATGGGCCTGGGTGGTTTAAGGAAAAAAAAAAGGTCCAAACAAAAGGCGGGAAAAGGAAAAGTTAACTTTGATTATGATTAAAAAATGAAAATGAAAATTGGAGGCATATAAGTAGATTCCCCAATACTCCTTCACGGAGCACTCTCTCTCTCTCTCTCTCTCTTGCTTCCAAGCAGAAGCAGAGGCACAGAAAATGGAGGCCCTTCTCAAAGTGAGTAGTACAACCGCTTTTCCATTATACATTGATTTTGTATATGAATTTATGATCAACCACTCTGCAACCTTTTCATTCTTCAATTTCTTCTTCTTCTTTTATTTTTATTTTTTTATCTTTAAATTCATACTTTAAATTTCTCGTCAAAAAGAAGAAGAAGAAGAAGAAGAGTTTTTTGGGCTTCGTTTTCATATCCGTTCTCATACTGGTGCTTGGGTTGCAGCAATATTTCGGCTATTCTGCGTTCCGGCCGTATCAGAAGGAAGTGAGTGAGAAAATAATCGACAAAAGTGATTGTTTGGTGGTCATGGCCACCGGAAGCGGCAAGTCCTTGTGGTAACCCACTTCTTCTTCTTTTTTTTTTCCATCTCTTTTGGTTTTCACGATTTCCCATTCATGTGGGTTTTTAGCTTTTTAAGCTTTGCTTTCATTTTGACCTGTGAAACAGCTATCAAATACCTCCATTGGTTGTGGGTAAGACTGGCATAGTTGTGAGCCCCCTTATTTCGTTGATGCAAGATCAGGTAAATTGATGCTCTCTTAGTTTTCAGTATCACTGTTTCAGCTTATTTTGGGACTTACTTTAGTATTATAATTTTTTTAAAGGTTATGTCTTTGAAACAACGGGGCATCAAAGCTGAGTTTCTGGGAAGCAGTCAGACTGATAAGTCTGTATATGCCAAAGCGGAGAGCGGTCAATTCCATATCTTGTTCATGACCCCCGAAAAGGCATGCATGGTCTCAAAGAGGTAACCTCTTCTTCCTAGCAAATTACCCATGTGGCATTGTTTTTGTGGTTGTGGGGCTTACATCAAATCTTTGCCTCCGGGTACATATACTGGAAAATCCTTCTTTGGAATAAACATATTTAGTGTTTAAAGATTTCCTGGTGTGTTCTTCCAGAACTTTAATTATGTTTTTGGATACAAAAGCAAGAACAATGATGGTTAAAATACTTTTGATGGTAGCTAAGGCTTTTTTGGTGCTCTTTTTTTTGTTATTTCTTGCGTTTTAAACCTTTGTAACACAACTAATTTTCTACTAGTTATTGAGAAATGGAAGTGGATATCACGATGGAATAGTTTATTCTATTGGCTTTCATAACACGGGTAGCTATCTAATTTTTATTTCATTTTCAGCTTCTGGTCAAATTTGCTAAAGGTGGGTATTTGTCTGTTCGCTGTTGATGAAGCACATTGCATATCAGAGTGGGGCCATAGTTTCAGGTTATTGATGTTTTTATACTGTTTGTTTCCTTCCAAGTTGATTCTTCAAGTCTCTGTCTCTGGAAAATTTTGGCCTCTGGCCTGCAAAACTTGTTCCTGCATCTCCCAGTGTTACGAGACTAGATAAAGGTAAAATTGGAGGGTTTACAGGGTTATTCTGGTGATCTAAACTCAAACTGGCAGGCATGTTTACGGTTATGTTGGTTTTCCAGCTTACATTTCCTTGTCTTTTTGGAGTGGGAGGGAAACTATTAGTTTGTGTCCTAATTAATTGTCTATATCTTCATGGAACTTACTCTCTTTAGTCATTTCTTTCTTCATGTCACTTTTATTTTAATTTTATTTATGTATTCAGTTACTTTCTACAGCAAATTCTTCATCCAGTAGCATTACTTATTTTTTCATCATTTGTCAGTGGTTTCTCTTGGCTCAGTTTTGTCTAGTTTTTCCTTCATGCCATTTAAAGCTGTTTTGCTTACTTTGTTGAGATGAAAATATAATGTAATTATTATTATTACATTGCTTGATATATACTTTTTTTCTAATAGTCCCTTTGTTTTCGTGCTATCATTATTTAATGAGGTATTATCCTTTCTAATTATCAGGGTGGAATACAAGCAATTAGACAAGTTACGTGATATTCTCCCAGATGTCCCATTTATTGGGTTAACTGCAACTGCTACTGAAAAGTATCTCTCTCTCTCTCTCTGCCTTCTGTTTTGGGAATTCTATGCAAAGCAACTATAGGAGTAAGCTAGTATTCATGTCAAAATACATATATTTGTTAGATTCCAGGGATAATGCCATATATATATTTATCTACTGTATACTTGTCTTTTATTTTTAAAATCTCTGGACATATTTGATACGAGTTTCATCATGCTGCCCTGTCATCAACTTTGTTATGAAGATTACTCTGCAAGTTTTTTATTTGTGACTATTGATTTTCTTATGTTTGTTTCTGCATCATTCATTATACCAGGGTTCGAAATGATATTATTAGTTCCCTAAAGATGAAAGATCCCTATGTTGCCATAGGCTCATTTGACCGCAAAAATCTCTTCTATGGTGTCAAGTCATTCAATCGTGGCCAATCATCTGTTGATGAGCTGGTTCAAGAAATTTCAAAATTTGTAGCTAGTGCTAGTTCAACTATAATTTACTGCACTACAATTAAAGATGTTGAGCAGGTATATCTTTTTTTATTTGTTCATGTCCTTATAATTTATTTGTGGGCTTAAGACACATCATTCTTGATCTTTCTTTACTACAAAAATCAATGTTAAACTTGACTCTTCATCTAATTGTGTTTCTAGTAGGATTTCTCTAGCGTTATTTTGTTCACAAATGTAAATGCCAAAACAGTGAACATTTCATAATTCCTTTCGTAACCTTATTTTTTCTTAGATATTCAAGTCACTTCAAGAGGCAGGTATTGAGGCTGCAATCTATCATGGTCAAATGGGCAACAAAGCTCGTGCAGAGTCCCACAGGTGCTGCCTCTATTCCATGTGCATTTGGACATAAGAAAATTTATCACTCATTCTTCTCTTATTCTTCCAGATTATTTATAACAGATGAACTACATGTCATGGTTGCTACTGTTGCTTTTGGCATGGGAATTGACAAGCCGAATGTAAGGCAAGTGATACACTATGGCTGTCCCAAAAGTCTGGAGTCCTACTATCAGGAAAGTGGGCGCTGTGGTAGAGATGGTATGGCATCCGTCTGCTGGCTTTATTACACAAGAAGTGACTTCGCTAAAGCTGAATTCTATATTGGGGAATTACAAACAGTATGTATATTAGTTTATCTCTCAGAATGCATGTTTTCCCTTTCACTCCCTATGGTTTATTCCAGATAAATGTAGAATGCAGTTATTCTAACTAAATATGTGGCTCTTGGCAGTTGGCAGTTGGCAGTTGAAGTAGCTTTTTTCATGCCTTTCTTGACAAGCTTTCTTTGTGAATTTGTGCCCTGCCTCATCAGTAGTTATGGATTGTTTTTCACCAGGAAATTCAGCGAAGAGCTGTTGTGGAGTCTTTGATGGCTGCACAACACTATTGCTTACTGACGACTTGCAGAAGAAAGTTCTTGCTTAACCACTTTGGGGAAAATCTTTCAGCTGCTAACTGTGGTATTAATTTTGTTTGTCTGTTTGTCTGTTTTCATTTTCAAGTTCAGTATTTAACATCATCATTCAAGTGACTAATTTACAGCTATACAATTACTTATATTTAACCTTATCAGTTGGTTCTGAATTTTGTCCAATGTTCTGTAGTTGATTGTTACTGTGTTTGCAGAAAATTGTGATAATTGCCTTATCTCAAGGAGGGAGCGCAACATGTCTAGAGAAGCATATCTTTTAATATCTTGCATTCAATCATGTAAGGGTAGATGGGGTTTAAATATGCCAGTAGACATTCTCCGTGGTTCTCGAGTAAGTTTTCCATACATTATGAATACGATTTCACTTGTTTATCATTAACAGAGTGTGCAGGAAGTTAACTCCGAGTATGTATATGCAGTTCATTCCATTGATCAAGTAGTTCATATGGTTGAAAAAATTTTCATTTTTGTTTTTTTGGTTGGGTTAATAACTTTTCTATCTCTTCAGCTAAAGAAAATAATTGTATACCATTGACTTTGTTTAATAGAAAAGTATTTAATTGTTGACTTTCTACTTTGATTTGGCTGATTTATCTTTTTGGTGTGGGTGACAGTCAAAAAAAATTCTTGATGCTCACTTTGACAAGCTTCCGCTTCATGGTCTTGGGAAAAGTTACTCATCAAATTGGTGGAAAGCACTTGCTTACACATTGATTTCCTCTGGTATATGATGGAAAAAAATTTCAATCTATAGATGAGTGTAATAGATGTACATTTAATTTCTTACTGATAGTTGTATATATTGTTATTGATCTTATTGTTCCTTGTATAATTTTCTTTCTAATTAGTAGAACATGCTTTAATAGAAATTTCCCAGTTCATGTCTTTTATAGTAATAGATAAATTAAATTATCAAGTGTTATAGTTATGCCTGCTTGGTATTGTGGCTGGTTATATAGCAGTACACATTGTTGACCTTCTTTCACTGTGTTGGGATAAAATTATTGGATCATGCATGCCTTGTATGTTTTGAAATATAACCTAACTTTCATTTCTAAGTCCCATGTTTATCTTATTAGTAATTTTCCATTTGTTTTCATTTATCCACTAAATTTTATTGCCATGAATGGATTTATGTTTAGTTTTTCTTTTGCATAATTGAGCTTTTAATAACTTGAAGTTACGACTCATTACAGGTTACCTGATTCAGACTGTGGATGATATATATAAGACTGTAAGGTAAACTATTTTCACTTAGTATATTAGTACAAAATGGAAAATTTTAAAATGGAGTTTTTCCTTCTGTATTTCCTTTTAATATCTGCATATCAGAATGCAATATGTGCTTAATAAGTTAACTATTGCTCTTGTAATTTAAAGGTCTGGTTCCCTTATATGTAAATAAATTCTATGCTGAATTATATAAAACTTATTCCTCCATGCATCAGTGTCGGTGCAAAAGGTGTACAATATCTTAGTTCAGCCACGCCTGATAATCAACCACCCCTAGTTCTGCCAGTGACAAATGAAATGGTCGATGAAGAGGGAAATATAAGCAATTCAGGTGAAGTTGGAGAACTTAAAAGTTTGTCTACTTTGGAAAGCGAGGGATTTTCAGAGGTTGGTAAACTTACGTGTTAATTATGTTCATATGCCACTCAGTTTCATCTTTGTTTTCATTTTCATATGCTCTCCATGCCTTGTAAGCTATTAAAAGGAAAGAGAACCCTCATTTGACGTATTTCAACCTGGTTATGAAGCTAGGGAATTCTCATTTCCTAGTTACAAATGATTCGTAGGATCCCCAGACTTAGAAAACTTCCATTGAAATAAATGTTTATAAATAAATTTTTATCCTTTCTGCTTTAAACTTATTCTCTGCTATTTATGTCTCACCTCAGATATTTTAAAATATATTGTAGAAGATCATCATATGGCAGTTGGTCCGCTGCCTGCAAAGCACTTTGCAATTTCAACCTCTGTTATAATGGGCAAATCTTGATTAAATGTTTGTGTTTGTGCATTATCTTCCACTCAGGCCGAGGACCAACTGTACCACATGCTTCTAGAAGAGAGAATGAAGCTTGCAAGAGGCATAGGAACTGCTCCGTGAGGATTTTTCTTTGTTCTTTTCTAATAAGTATACAAATTCTCCCAGTAGGCAAGTATATTCAATAAACATGGACATTAATCCATCTGTTAAAAAAATTCCTCTTTACAGATATGCTATATGTGGTGATCAAACAATCAAAAAAATTGCACTGACTAGACCATCAACCAAAGCAAGGTTAGCGAACATTGATGGTGTCAACCAGGTATTCACTAATAATGGGGCTAACAACAAAGCTTTCCCCATTTATTTATTTCCAGATAATTATGTGTTGTTTCTCTGCATCTAACATTCAGACTTTTGACTTCATTAGGATCACCATTTGTACTTAATTTGATATGTTAAGGATCAAGGTTTCACTGCAATTAATGTTAATATGTAGTGAAATAATTTTGAGACTACAACCATTGACACATCTTGCACAAACTGTATAATTTTTTAAAAATTTAATGTTATTAGCTGCTTTTGATTTTAGTTTTTTCTCAAATATTTGAAGCTAAATATGCTAATGTTGCAGCACCTTCTAATGACACATGGAGATCATGTTCTTCAAATTATTAAGCATCTATCGCAACAATTAAACCTTTCCTTGGATGGAGAGGCAAGCATACAAACTGCTACTACTAGAAAAGTCTATCCAGTTCCCAGCCTACATAGAAAGTTAACACCAGCAAAGTTTGAGGCTTGGCAAATGTGGCATGAAGATGGTCTCTCTGTTCAGAAAATTGCTGTATGCTTTTTTATTTTTATTTATTTTTTGTATTTTTTTAACTCTATCTTATTTTCTTCAAGTACATGCTTTAATCTTTGTGTAAATCTATTTTTAAATATTAGAACAATCCTGCTAGACCATCTCCTATAAAGGAACAAACTGTTGCTGAATATCTTCTAGAGGCTGCCCAAGAAGGATTGGCAATGGATTGGACCAGGTTCTGTGCTGAGGTTGGATTGACACTTGAAATATTCTCGGATATTAAGGGTGCTATTTTGAAGATTGGCTCTACAGAAAAATTGAAGCCTATCAAAAACGAATTACCAGAAAATGTGAGCTTGAAACCATAAACCTTTGCCATATTGGAAGTGTTCTCTAAATAGCTATCGGGGTTTACTTAAATATACATATGTACTGGAATCTATTATTTTTTCTCAGTAAACATGCATGCTGGCCTAATGTATACAAGTCACTTTTGAGTTCCTGAAAAATGTGTTTTATGCCAGATAAATTATACACACATCAAGGCATACTTGGCCGTGCAGAAGTGCGGGGTAACTCCAGAAGTGATTCTTTCAGGCAGCAAGGCATCGGGGTCGCCTCAGAGTTCCCTTAATGCATGCTGCAAGGAAACACCTCATGAAGTTAAAACCTCAATTCTGAATTCGGTTCCTTGCTTGGAGAAAAATGAAGAAACAGCTTCTGTTCCCTTTATTGAGTACCAGGAAGCAGAGCTACCCCTAATCCATGATACAGACCCACTTTCGAACAAACGCCAAAAGATCAGTGGACCAGGAGGAGTTACCACGGAATTGAAGGCAACAGAGGATTCCATATTAGACTGGCTTAAGAATTATGATGAAGGGGTAAGTGCAATTTGGACTCGAATCTCTTCTATAGTTAATAGCAAACTTGATTATGTCTGATCATGTTGTTTTTCATGTGGATGCATTTCAGGTCACTATGTTGGATATTGTGAAGCACTTCAATGGATCTGAAGAACAATTTATCAGTGATTTAGTGCATCAGCTTGAAGGTGAATTCTTCATTTATAAGAAGAATAATGTATATAGGCTCATGTAACTTAAAAAGTGTATCAGATAATGTGATGTTAAACAGTACGTCGTATATGAGTAAATTTGTACGAAGAATGTACAGAATGAAGAGATCTTTTATTACATACCGTACATATTCCGCCTTGTTGAGTAGATCAGAATCAGTATAGTTTATTATATTCAATCTTATCTTTAAGCTTAATATTTACCACCGTTTTCTTTTTTCCCACATTTATCATCTTTATATAGATGACATTGATTTCAGTTATTTTGGCTGGGCAATTATCAGTTTTTGACTCGGAATTTTTATTATTTATTTGCTAGATTTTTATTTTTACATTATTTTGATCAACATATAGATATTTTGATTATAGTCCAAAGATAGAAACAAGGAAATCATCATATGAAGAAGCCAAATTAGATTGTATGTTAGTCAGTATTATGCCATAGAAAGGTCATAAGAATCAGCTCTTGTAGTTGAAGACGTCTTTTCCCACTTCTCTCTTGTTAAGGGAGAAGATACACTGTCAAAAGAACAAGCAAAGTTCGCTGAACAATCCAGCAAAAGGTCAAAAAGTAAAAAAATTCCTACTTTTTGCCCCCTACCTACTTAAAAACGGGAGGGACCTAATTGTTACCAACCTACATATTTTTTTTTTTCAGCAGAATTTGTAGAAACCTCAAACGTGTTAATCCTTGCTTAAACAATCATCTAGCTCCAGATCCATGCCAACCCTATTCTTAATCGAAGCATTGGCATCAAGAGGTGTTTTACACTTTCTCTGTATTTCCTTGAATCTTCGAACATCAAAATTGTGCTTCTTCAATAGCTTCCTCTGCCTAGACAGGAAAAGCCTCTTCATGAAGTCTTGGTAAGTAGGATCTCTTGAAGTTAATAAAAAGTAGGCATAGCCTATGACTAAACCGCTTGTTGTGGTGAAAAATGCAATGGGTTCCATCACGTCCCATGAGAACTCCCAGAATGTCAAGCGAAAGAAGAGACCAACCTGCAACAGTGCGATCCCCAGTCCAGACCAGAGGATGCGCCTGACTTGCCTATGTGCTTGCACATCTATATCTTCCTTCAACTCCTGTAGCACCTTTAGCTCATCCTTTATGGGGTCATCATCAGAAATCAAAGCGAGAGGTACTGCTTTTCTAACCATATCCACCACCTGAACATTACAAGGATAAGATGCCCATTGGTCAAGTAAATCAATAGTTATAAGGACTTTAAACAAGGAGTCCTCAAGAAAGTTCAACACAGTCCAACTTTTCAGTTTTATTGGACTCGAGCGTAGTTGATTTGAAAGGCTCAAGAATACAAGTAGCAGCCAACTAGGTATTAACTATATGAGTGCAACATATATGTAGGCAGCTTTGGACACAGAGGACAATTCTTTATTGATGTTGAAAAAAAAAAATATGAGACAAACCAAAAATGAAGAAAAGCTCTATCAACTGCATAAAAGAATGCTGTGTCATATTTTGACACAAACGCATGTTCTCATTGATGCAAAATTGTGAGTGCAAGTATGTGTAAGTATAACATTGTCACATACAACACAGGGCAAGAAACTAACCCAACTAAGCTGTTATCTCAAAATAAATCATTTGGCTCTATAAATCCTTCTTCAAACTACTTAAAGTCCAGATAAATTCCTCTTAGCCTCTCAAACATATCCATAGCCAGCCTCCACTTCATCTTGAATCAAATAATTCCTCACTAGTTTTTCCTATGTTATTGTAACTTCACCTTTATCTATCTCCTCTCTATCAAATGAAAAAACGCCTTAAGCCTTTCTTACTAATGCATCCTTGGGATTCCATGCAAATGCAGATGGCTTGAATGCATCATAAACTAAATATAGGCGAGAGTATATTCTTTAAACAATCAGAGAGATATTGGCTTAAATGAGAGGATCCAAAAAGAGGATAAATTCACTTGTGTTATCTGTCAACCCTGCCATCGCCTGCATTAGCATAGGAATTTAAATGAGAAAGGAAATCTTATGAAGGCCAGTGGGCATTGGACTCATACACACCATCATCTGCCTGATGCCTGGTATTTAACAGATTGGCATCCAGTCTCAGTAGCATAAATTGCGCTTCTATCTTCGTTAAGGTGATCTGAGTTGACAAGAAGCAAAATGTACCTAAAGTATGTAATTGAAGTTAAGTATGCGAGTAGAATTTTGCAGGCACTAGCACTTGTTGCACTTTCGGTTGATGAACTATATTCTCTTTGAGGCTAGATGTGACAACAAGAAAAGTGAGGCACACTAGGAATGTGATAAAGAACGAATCCAGGAGTTAACTTTGAGATAGTGCATAGAACAACGACCATTAGCAATATGATGATCCATCTAGTTAAGAGGGTGGATCAGCAAATTTTGCCTAAAGAACATATTTAAAGTCAAATGATGGAAAAATTCTATCCAAAAAAAAGAAAAAGAAAGAAAGAAAAGAATATCACTATAACAGACTAGTAGATTCAACAAGGACTGTACATCAAAGTTAGAAAAACATTAAAGTGAAGTAAATAGATAAATCGATTCCGCAGTTTATGAATTTGCATATCAATTTAAGGTTAAGTTCTTGACAATGATGTTTCAATAAAATAGTCCCCAAAACAATGGAACTGTATGCCCTTCTACTCTCAATCATAGCTTCTACAATATTGTCTAAATTCAAACCCCACTTGGGGGGATTGCATACACTAGAAAACTTTTTCCAGCAAATATTCTAAATGCTTTCTTTATCCAAATCAAAATACACCCCCCCCCCCNTTTTCCCTGTAGACCCCCTAACCAAATAAAGACACAGAATGGACTCTTTAACTGTACAGCTTCAAAGTCCCACCATTACAAAATTAAAAAAGAAAATGAAAAAAAGAAGAGCACAAAAAGAGAATATAAGCCAGCAAGAATAGAGAATAATTGGGGATTTTGACAGCAAACACGGGTATGAGTCTTGCTATAAAAACAAGCGTCCTATTCCTCTCCCTTTGCCCCTCACACACCGAAGGCAGGTAAAAAGTTGCAAATGGTTCCTTCCTATACAGTGTCTAAAAAATGTGAAAAAAAAAAAAAAAAACTAAGGAAAAAAAGCCATTGATGAGAATTCAAAAACAAGAAGAAGAAGAAGAAGAAGAAGAAGAAGAAGAAGCCATTGAAATAAAGGTATAAGATTTATACCTTATCAGGTTGAAGGTAGACCTTGTCACGGAAGAGAAGGACGACGCCGGCTTCATCAAGGACACGAGCAAAAGAAGCAGCCTCGTCCGGCGATCTGGCAACACCAATGCTCTCGCACACTTCAAGAAGCTCACAGTAGCTTATCACTTCTTTCCCTTCCGTACAAAGCTTGCTTTTGAGCGCTTCCACGTTAACGAGCCTCATTAGCCTCTTCGCCTCTGCGAACGATATCTCTTCTCCTTCACCGCTCACTCTGTCACCGCCATTACCATCTTCACCATCACAGTTGGATTTGGTGGAATCGGTGGATGAGAAAGTCCTTGTGGATCCAACTGACCACAATGCACTTGTAATTCCTCGTCCTTCAATACCCATTGCTATCGAACCCAATAACCGACCAGAACAGGGCGAAGAAGAAGAAGGAAAAGGGATTGGATTCCTGCCGCTGAAGCCATGGCCATGGCCAATCACAGCTTGCTTCAATAGCAGACCCCCAGAACACCACCATCTCCTCCACATTTCTCAAAATTTGATCTTTGATACGAATTTGAGTAAAACACCCAAAATAAAATAAAATCAGAGCTTCGATTTCTTCGCGAATAAGAAAAACCCAGTGGGGTCGAATAATAAAACGGTTTCCATGATTTTATATATATACTTTCCTTGCTTCCAAACAAGATGTAAACTTTCCTTGCTTTCCAATTCAGATTTTCCAATTTGATAGATTCATAAAATAAAGAGAAACCATCTGTAAAAAGGAAAGGAACAAAAGGGAAGTGGAGAACAGAGAAAGAAAAAGCTTGGGATCAATATTTATAAAAATATAAAAGACAAAAACAATGCAACGCAAAGAAGATAGAAACGATAATGGGGTAAGTAGTTGAATTATTTATTCAACAAGGAAGAGAGAGAGAGAGAAGAAGAGAAGGAGGTGGAGGCGGGCGAGAAAAGTTAAAAAGGGTAATTAAAAACCCCATTTTGTCCCATTTCCAAGGAAAACCATCCTAACAAGGACCGCCATCTTCGTTCCTTCCATGTATTTTCTCAACCGAAAAAAACTTTTATATTTACATATACACTTAATATTTGAAAATAATATGGCTAATAAATTTCAATACGGACACCAAACTTAATACCATAAAAACTTTATAGTTTCAAAAAAATTTAAATTTCCTAGCTGTATGTACTCTCACTTACTTACTCTTTCTCTTTTCACCAAAAAAAAAAAAACTTACTCTTTCTCTCTTTATTTCTTTTATTTTTTTATATTTTTTGTCAGTATTAATTTTACGGGTATGCTGCTGCCACAGACCGAGTGACCGACCCACCAGACAAGTGTCGGACATGGATTCGGGGATCGGTACGAGAATCAAACGCGGGTTTTACAGAAACCTTTTGACTTGTTTAACCCATTTACTGAATCTGGGCAAGGGCAAGAGCAAGATGAGGATGTTTTGAATCCGACGCCTATCAACACGTATTGTATGACTGTACGTCCACACGTTTATACCATTTTTAATGATACTGTATATTAAAGTTTATGTGGCATGTCAAATAAAAATTATTGTTGTTTATATAGTAAATATCTATTTAATAAATATTAAATATTTTAAAATAATTTTAATTAAAAATTATTTAAATAAATTTAATAAATATTGATATATATTTTTTTAAATTAAATTTAATTAAAATTAACTTTAATTAAAACAAAACTGTTAAAAATAAACTGTTTTTTTGAATCGGATTCTCTAAAAGTAACGGGTGGTAAAAATTTTTTTTTTGACACATCAATAGACTTTACACATAATTATTTAAAATATTTTTATTAAATACTATCTATAATGTGTGAATATTCTTTCAGTAAATAACGTACCATTAAAATGCTCTTATTTTAGCTTTTTCAGATGTGCGAAGAGTTAGTCAAAATAAGTCCACTACCTTCTCATGTCTATGTCTCAACTAACATTCTTCTCTTCCACCAAAAAAAAAAAAACTAACATTCTTCTCCAAAGAGCATCTGGGCTAGTTTGATTTTCCCTATTTTAAAGATTTATATATATATATATATATATATATATATTTTTATATAGTTTTAATAGATTTTTTAGATTTAATATTTAAAATAAAAAATAAAATTTAGCTCTT
>QANX01003998.1:33216-89005 GCA_003254975.1 Ochetophila trinervis
AGAGAGAGAGAGAGAGACTTAAAGAGAGTTGGAAGTATAAAAATATTATTTGTTTGTGTTGTCCCTGATTATTTATGGTAACAATTAACAAACAATGCGTTCTTAATCGCAATTTAAAAATGAAGTTATATACACAATGATTGTTACATAAAACCATCAATCTCACATGTGCCTCCCCTCTTAGTATATAATTTATATATTTATATAAATGCACAACAGTCACTTATCAGGCTAAAGACCTATAAAATTAACATTTTAAACAAACCCCAAATAAATCCAACCATTGCAATTACAAATTTTAGTATGACAAGCGAGTTATATATATTGCTTGTGGACCATGTACCCCATAAACTACCCAATTTCTCATCTCCTTATCGTTGTGCTTCTTCTAAGTTCTAACCAACCTTATTATTTTCATTTTTAGCAATAGTATGATTCTATTTGATGTCATTGCAATACCAAAGTGCTTGAGCTGTTGAAAGGAAAATAAAAGGGGGTGAATAATGTTGAATTATCATCACTTATATATACCATTAATGGATGAGGGTCTACTGTAAAGAATTCTGAATATATCTTATTTACCATTCATCTGTATTTTCTTTTTCCTTTTTCTTTTTTTACAATATTAAAATCACAAACAATATCAAGGTCTCGTCCCAACAAAAACCGAGAATTTGGGGAGAAAAAACAAGCATGTAACTAAATGTACATTGGGTGATTGCATCGCATTTCACATGTGTCAATATCATCTTTTCAATGGTACCATCACTGAATGTGGCTATGACTTTGTCTTGCCTTAGAAAGGGTTTTGATCAAACCTTTGGCAATCTTCCAAAACCAGAACAGATTCATGGTTCCTAACATTGGAGGCACCACCAGCAAGCTGTAGAAGCCCAAAGGAAATATTGTCTTCACCTGAAAATCATGGAATATTTGGTAAATAAACATTACACAGATGCATGAATCAAAACCGAAGGAAGAGTGAATACAAGACTTGCTATATGTATGTATCAAAACAGAGAGAAAACTATAAAACCAGTTCATAATTTTCTCTGTCAGTTTGATATAGGATGAGGACCACAAATAGGAAAGGCTTAACATCTTCATGAAATTTGCAGAGACACAAAAAATGTTTTCACTCATAATTTGTTCAAATCTGCAAAAATTACGAGATAGAATTCCAGGATCACAATAAGTGACTCAAATTATGATCCAGTATGGAGGACAAAATGGATATAGATCAGAAAGTTTTTGCTTAATCAACGTCAATGCAAACATTGTCAAAATCGAAAGTACTTTCAAAATAGAACTCACCTGATCAAAATGTATGAGCATGTGGACAAAAAAGAAAATGAACAAAAGAATCCTCGCAACCTGAAGGCATTGAAAAACGAATGTTACAACCATTGAATAAATCGAGAAAACTAGTAAATAAATAAAAAATTTCATTACGCTTGGTAAAATCTACTAAAAACACAAAATGATATGAAGTCAAAAACAGACTTAGAAATATCCCTATACTTTGAGTCACTTGTTTTAAAAAGATCTTATGTTCCCATTACTTTTATTGTATCTAAGTGGAACTCACACATGGCAACAGAAATTCAGTCTTAAGTATGTTTATCTTTCTTATAAGGGATGTCCAGGTGGTTTTCACCATCTTCTTCAAACCTCAGGTCTTTGCTTTGACTGTTTGAGTCCTAGCAACAAAGTGTGTATATGCATATACATACATGTGCATACATATGTATGTTACACTGACACAGATTCTAACTGTAAAAAGAAAAACCACTTTGTGCATTCTTGATTAAGTTATCAGATTCTATTTGAGACATAAATGAGACAACTTCATCATTCCATATGCAATAAAGTAGTCTGATGGAAAAGCAACCCCAACCCAAGTCATACAAAAGAAATCCACCGCATAGAAAACTTTTTAACCAAAATTAACTACCAACCATCTCCATTCCTTGGACTCTACAACATTCTTAACAAAAATGAGGCCTCAATGGATCTCCATTCTACTGTCTATGAATCAAAATTCTTTTAGATTATTTTCATTATAATTAACTTGGCATGTTATGTGGTTTTGTGTGCATCTAAATTAGGGGCAACACTATCATAGTTAATGGGAACTCTAATACAATTAACCTTCACCCAACAGGTCTATCATGCAACACAGCAAATACAAAATATTTAATCTTGACCAGAAGTCTAGAATGAACTGAGAGTTGAGTTTGTTAGACATACCAGCCACCCAATGAACAATGCAATGCCATTGCAGACATAAAGAGTTGAGCCCTTCTGACCAACTGTATCCAAGTACCTAAACATATTCACTACGTAAGACAATCTTGACTGTGATGTACACAGAGGCTTGAATTTCTAAATGCCAACCTTACCATCTAAGATTTACAAAAGGAGTTGTGCTCTCAGTGAAGAGAACCATAAGTATGTAAATCTGCGCTTTACCACTTGCAAGGGACGAAATAATTGAAAACATGGATAGTGCATGGTGTAGTACCTAACAAAATTAAACAAATTTTAGGGTAAAAATACCGAAGTCCCAAAAACTTGATCAGATAATCACAGTATAAATTCCGTTGATGCACTATATTACAAATCAACAATAATGGAAAAAAATCCATTGAATGATTATTAATTAGTAGTTAATATAACTAACTAACAGCAAGAAAGCATATTTATTTCCATATCATGCACTTACATACTCAAAACCACCTAGAGCTGGAAAATTCCAAAAAATCATCCCCAAGTCTGACAGAAAATAGCCAAAGGAGATCTGCAGTAAGCATATAAAGGAAAATAAATTAAGTAAACTGCCCAGAGAATAGTAAAAGACAAAGAACAGGCAAAAAAATATTGCAAAATTTATTCCATCATCTAATGTCAAACAAAAATGTTAAAGTAAAGTGCACTATATTTGGATGTTGTCCCAAAAAAATACAAGGAAACTCTAAATAATACAAATAAAAAGATTACTATCATGTTTCCTTACATTGCATTCTGGTTGCTATGCAACAGTTAAATATCCAATGTGGATGATGCCAAGTAGATCATAAAAGAATGATGCTAACTTTTGACGCAACGTGCAAACTTGACTTAAACCAAATACTAAGCTTACTCATTCAATTTCAGGCTAGTAGTTTTTAGCTTGAATTTGGGTCAGTCAACCCAACATTAAACAAACTGGACAGGTTCATGTTCACATGCCCAACCCACAATTGGAACCATGTCAAGATGAACTCATATAATGACCAGACCTATTTTTACTCACTCTAAGTGTAGAGGTAGAATTTATTCAACTATAGCATGTGTACGAAGATAGGAATGAACAAGTGTTGCTACATTATTCAGAACGAGCATATGTTTAATAAAAATTTAATTAAAGCAAACAAACCAAAGTAAATTAGTGCTTAAAATTGAAAGCAGGAAGCCTCTTACAAAGTGTGAGCTTAGCTAGAGACAAAAAAAGGAAACCTGGCAATTCTATCAAAGTTTAATCTTTTAAGAAAAAAGTAATATGTCTTTGACACTAAATGTAATCACTGAGAAGCATTACTCTAATAGAACTTTATCTTTTTCAGATGATGCAATGTCTTTGACACTTGTACACTACATATAATCAATGAGAAGCATAACTTGATGTTGCAGTATAGAGATATGATAAACTAATTTGTAGATTAGGTTCTCAGAAACAAAATATCAGTTAATTAGGCTGAAAAGTATAAGGAATATCCACTTACCCCCAATATTGTATCAGATAAAGTAGATTTTCTATCAACAATTAGCTCATCATGAGAATCCTCCTTGAACAAATCAGACTGCAGGAGGTAGAGAGATGCAAATGCTACAAAAATAGCATGAACTGTTGAGAATCCCCTGTTCAGAGAAAGCCATCAACAATTATGCGCAGGAAGAACTTGAAGTTCAACAACAGTGGAAAAATATTAAGTATAAATTTATATGGTAGAAGGAAAAGACTTTCACCGATTGTTCCATTCAACTTTTTCTGCTTTGCTTAATTTTCCATATCTCTCAAAGCAACAAGCGCTAACTAGGCCGGTTAACTTGTAGACCTTCAAGGAGGAAAGATTCATCAATTGGAACCAACTAACATTAAAGAAATGACCTTCTTACTAATTGTTGAAGAAAGAAAAATAGAGCAGTTATTCATAATTAGATCCTGTACTAAAAACAATCACACTAACAAGTTTACTGCAACTCATTTGTTCTTTTATTCAACCGTTCTGTATGCAGTATGGCTCAATATTTCGGACATATCTTGGCATCATCATCATTATACATAGAAGAAATGAATTCCTATTCAATCAAAATGGGTATATTAACCCAAAAATGGATATTTTAGAAAGTAAATAACATTGACAAACTGTTAGTTGCTAAGGTTGAGCTTGATAGTACTTGCTGAGTCCTGACAGAGGAATGGAGGTGTAACACATCCTGAGGGGGAGTGATGAAGTAGCACAGCGAAAGATTCTTACCCTCTAACTTTAATATAGAGAACTGGATATTTAAAATGTCGAGTCGTCTTAAGAATGAAAATCCACTTGCGTGCATAAGTAAGAGAATAGCAACTGTATCCGGACAGAGGAAATTAAGGTGTAACACATTGAGAGAAAGAGTGGCGAAAAAGCACAATAAAACAGTCTTATCAGCTAGCTATAATTAGACAGATAACTAGAAATTGAAAGCTTGAGCAGTTTTAAAAAAAGAAAACCCACTTGTATGCACAAAGTAATGGAAACTGTAAAATTGGGAAAACAAGATTCAGGACACAAATTATTATTCTGGGTTTTAGCAGAAGTGCATTCAATAAAATATTACCAAACAGTAATCAGTTCAGCGGGATTATAATGCAGAAGTGAATTCATGACAGAACCCAACTTACAATACTGCAGAGAACGATGCCACATAAGATGGAAGCAAAGCAGTGAAATTCTTTGTTGGAACTGACATAGTCAGTGATGGATATAGAACTATTGGGAAAAGGGAATCCCTCCATACTGCTCCTTGGGGTTCAAGACCAGACTGCAAAGAAAACACAAAATTCCCTCAAATTCAACCGAGAAAATGGATAAGAAAAGAAAAAAAGAATCCAAATTCCATGAAAGAAAATGTAGCTGCAAGGAATCTCAAGATTGAAAGACAGACCTAGTAACCAAAATATGCAGAAGCAGCGGAAAAGGAATCTTTTTTCCTCTCTCTTTGTTGTTCTTCTTGTGGCCCAAGAAATCAAAGAGTTGAGAAGCAACCAGTCTAATGGAAGACCACAAACAAAAACGCCATCAACAAAGAAAAAGCTCTTAATTACCAATACGAGTAAAAAAGAGAGAGAGAGAATTTATTACTGGTAAATAATGATTGATGAAAAGGGTAACAATTGTGGAGGAGGAAAATGAAAAGGCAGAGAAAAAGAAGACGACGAATTTGAGGATTGAAATTGGAGGCAGAGAGAGGAATCTTTTTTATGTTCCTTTTTTACCCACGTTATGTAAAAAAATAAAAAAAGGAATATTATTGATTAATTTAATTATCTAAGATTCTGATTGTTTTTACTTTTTAGGGATATTGGCAGTGTGTCAGTTCCCATTTACACTTCGATTTTAATTTTTTTTAGCATTTTAATTTCTAAATTTCAGTTTTTTTATTATACTTTGGTTTTTAAATTAACTTTAGCTTGATTTTTAGCAATTTAAAAATATATAATACACTTATTGCAGATTGAAAAAATAAAAATATAAAATTAAACAATCGGAAAAACATTGCATGTTTTATTTAGTTCACTGCGTTCTTTAAAATTGATAAAAGTTAGATTAAAAACAAAACTAAAATGTAATAAAAAACCGAAATTTAAGGATCAACGTATAAAAAAAATTTAAAAACTAAAATATAAATATTGTTAAAAAACTCACAGTACTAATAACCATTGATCTTTGGAATCGGTTCGTGTTTCTTCGTTCATTCGTAGACTCGAACTAATTCTCTTTCTTTTTAATTTTAATTTTAACTTATGCTTTAATTAAATATTTTTTTTAAAACGAATAATAATAATGACGATAGATATTAAATTAATTAAATTTTCAAGAAGACAATATATTAGCTGGTCCGCTCCACGTCTCTATTCGGACAGGTATAGCCGACGCGCTTTATTATTGAGTTTAAAAGTTATTGACCACTTTCTCTTATCCAAATTTTTTTTTCCTTTGATTTTTAGTCTAAGACAGTACTATAGTCTTTTCAAAATTCAAGTTTTTTTATTCATGAAACAGTTGACGCTGGGAGTGGGACCCTTCATTCCCTTTAATGAAATGTTTGATTTTTTTTTCTTTTGTCAAATTGAAATGTTTGGTTAAAAAAACTAAAATAAAATGAAGTGTATATATATATATATGTATGTATGTATGTATGTATGTATGTATATATGTATGGGTAGAAAACTCCATAAGCATGCTTGCTGTTTCAGTTCTTATTCACCACAAAAAAGAAAAACATAAAAACGTTGTTTCAGTTCTTTTAATATTGTTTCAGTTCTTATTATTATTATTATTATTTGTAATTTGTGAAGAAAAGGTATTAGAGCATGCTAAAAATAAATATTAAATACGCACGAAAACATGAAAAAACTTCACAACAAAATATAGAAAAACAATGCAACGCGATAACATCAATGCTTCATTTATTTATAAGTGGGAATTTGAAATTTGACTTTGTGACTAAACAATTTAAAAATTGTAAGTTGTAACAAGTCACGAAACTATCTCTGATTGGACACATAGACACTTTCTCATACGGTCATACCACGGCAGTCAATTGGCAATAAATGTACATTGGAAGACTTCAGGAGGAGATACCGTACAACCTATAATCATAAACAATATCAATATATGTAAATCCTATAAACTAATTTGTTAATTACTTATAAATATAGGTGGATTATGAGGCTTAGATCAAAACGAATTAACTTTTTTTTATATCAAATTTTAAAGTTAAATTTTTTTGATTTCTCACTTTGGATCTGATAAAATCACAAGTCAGAATAAAAGTCAAATGATCCCAGCTTAAAAACATTCTTTCAGACTCGAGTGGTATGCAATTTAATTATCAGTGACGTTTGGAAACTGGAAAGGTAACGTTAGGAGTCAGGGACTGAAAAAGATAGCGAGTCACATGGAAATGTACGGATATAACTCGTCTTTTTGTCTGGCATGGTTGTAATGCCCATCCTGTGAGGCCATAAATGACGCTTGGAATAGGACCGTTAACCACATTCTCACTTCGCCATTGCCAAACTAGCTACAATTTTCACATGCACCAACCAACCAAATTTTTTCCTTTTTATTTTCTATTATTACCCACACACACACAAAAAAAAAAATTCTGTGTTTGCAACTTCTTGTAAATGAGGACCTTTCAAACAAAAAATCTCAACCATATTACAAAAAGGACAGCCATGGTTTTCATTCATACTGGAGATTTATCACAAAGCAATCTCAAATGTCTCTTGTACAAACTGCACCATGCAGCAGGGTAAAGAAAACACAGAAACAGCAGAATGCTTTTATGATATAGTTAGCCCTCATGTTTGTGTATAATGCCAACATAGGCTATGGATATTGGAGAATTCGCAACTGAAGAAAAAAGGACTTGCAAAACAACAAACAACAAACAATATTTACAGACGCTCAGGCTTATTTGGTGTTCATCCGGCCAAGTCGACTAAACAGTGACTTATTGTCTTTTTCATCATCATCTAGTATCCACCTTGAATATATTCATTTAAGCGGTTTAGCTCCTCACGGTGCTCCCTCACCACAGCTCGAACCACATCTCCAATGGACACCATGCCTATCATTCCCTTCTCATCGACCACCGGAATGTGCCTGATTCGGTTATCTACCCAATAAACATCAAAATTAATGTCTGTATCATCTTCCTTGCTTGAAAGAAAAAACAAGATAAAATAACAGATGGTGAAAAATATTCAGTAATCAAAACAGTATATGATACCTGTCATCAGTTGCATTGCCCGCAAGACTTTGGTCCCAGGGGTGACAGTGATAAGCTTGTTCTGCAGCCACCAAATCATAGCATTTGTAATCACAATTACTAAAGATTATTAACAAAGAGAAGACATACTTTTATAAAAACAGTTGGAAACCAAATTTCACATTTTTTGGTGTGAAGTTTATGAAACTTCTGTCATACGACTCATACCTCTTCAGTCATGATATCCCCAACCTTTGTTGACTTGGATGATCTTCCCTGCACTATGATCTTTCTGAGATAATCTGCAAATTTATCAATTTAAAAATAAAAAATAAAAAATTATGTAACAGGGAACTTCAAGGGTGGTCTTCGGTTAGTGTAGCAAAAGAAGCCAATAGTGTCGGTCCAAGACATTCATTAACAAACTTGAAAACATACAAGCATTATTTGAACAGAAAATGCTGTCTAAATTGTCCAGCATGATTCTTCTGCAATTGCATATCCCTTTATCCAGAGAGAAAAGAAAGAGGGAAAAAAAAACAGAAAAAAAGAAAAAAAGTTTTTTGACATGGCATCCACTACAAACTATACTACACTGTTCATTTGCTCAACACTCCAAATTTGTTACTCAAGTGCTCTCTTCTTCCTACAATGGCTCTGATGAGCTAGCTAAAGACATTGCAAGCTCATGGAGCTTACTCGTACTTCCCATAATTAATTAATTAACATTCTGCTTATAGATCTCATCTCAAGCCTCAAACTTAGAGCTGTAACCCAGCCATTAACAAAATAACATTTAGTAGTACCTAAAAAGAAAGTCTCAATTAGCCACAGTATAGAGTTTCACTTTTTGAGTTTTTATCATATTTCAACATTTCCTTTGTTTTCAAGCTTGCTTTTTCTTGAGCTTCTCATCTCTACATTTCTTGCAGCTATAACGTAAACTAGGAAAATTCCAATATATCAGGTGCAAATAGGAAACAAGCAAACGAAAGAAAAACTCCCAACACAAGATAAAAAGAGAAAAAGAAAGGTGATGCAACTTGCAGCTAAGAAAAATTGTTCTCAGCTAATTAATGATGCGATTCCACATATGGAAGAACTGCAATTCAAGCATGTATAGTAGAATAAAAATGATGAAACTAAATACAATAGGAACCAAACAAAAAATAATACTAAAGTATATTCTCAAGATAGATAAAGTATTCACGAATTAACATTAGCAAAAGACATTATGTAGCAGTACTCGAAAATATAATGCATCTCCAACCTAGCAAACCTTCAATTTTCCATTAAATGTTCCTTCACATCATGAATTTGCAATCTCAGAAAAAAAAACCATAATAATTTTTCATATTTCCAGTAAAGAGACAGAGAAACTTTATGGTAAAATACCTCTTTCTGTTATGATCCCCGCAATTGACTTATCTTGTCCAGGTTTGATGACCACCAAAGCTCCAACATTATGCTGGGTCATCTGTAAAGAAATTTATTAATTTAGTCTATACCTCACTTAAGTAACAAAGCTTGTCAAGTCATTGTAACATGAAAGAATACAAAGCTCAAATGTGCATACCGACTTAACAGCATCATAAACAGTGTCATCCATAGTGCACCAGAGCCAGGAACCATCAGCACTTTTACCTTTTCCTTTCAAGATATCTGCAATTGTGGTGCTTTCGAAACCATGCTCTTCCATGCGGGCAGATGTAACTGAATGAGAACGTGAAAAGACCAAAGGCTGCAACAGAGGACTCACAACACGGAATCGTTGCAAAACAGCATTTTTCACTATGCTTCCATGTGATAAAAATGCTTGACGTACTCCTTGCATTTTTCCTTTATAAAATACATAAAAATGTTATATTTCATCTTTTCAACACACAAATAATATTCTTTTCTTCACAAAGTTATAAGAAGCGACATGCCCTTGATATATGCAACCTTAACCAATCATGTTACCTATGAACCCTAAAATGGAAGTGCACCTCATAAAAGTTTTTCCTTAAGAAAATGATGGTCTTCATTAAAATATTAAACTTTTACTTACTCTCCTTAATTTGGATTCCTTTCATACAGTGGCCAATTGGTCTTGGAGGCATCCTGGGATGATACTCATTTCTATCATCTTTCTCTCTTTTATTTAATTGTATATACTTTAAAATTTTATTGACTCTAAAATGATCATACTCAGAAATGCTATCTTATTATAAGAAAAATGAGCTAAACAGAGTCCAGGAGGCAGACCTCAAAGTCAAATAGATCAGTTGGGTTGTATACAAAGTTTCCCATTTGATGGAAACTACAACCCATTTATCCTTTCTCCATGTATTGTTTAATTGAATTTAATACAAAACTAAAAAGTGGATCCAAAAAATAATTAAAGAAAATAAAATTATCAAAAACAAAAATTAAAAGGAAACTTAAACGAGAAAATAGCGTTTGACAAAATTTAGAGGTGCGGGAGTCAAAATTACGACTTTGTTTAACTTATAACTTGCTATGTCCCATCAACAACACTGAAAAGCACAATGTCACGTAAGCAAAATTCTTACCATAAACTTAATCCCTGAAAATTGACGGTGAGTTTCTTTGTAAATAATACGACGGAAGGGGAAAAAAAAAAAAAAAAAGATATCATAACATTTAATCCATATCTAAAATTTTCTTACTGTATATCATTGCAACGCTATCTTTACTTTTCTTTAATTTTGGATCACAAACCCTATATGGAAAGAAAGCAGAGACAAGGATAAGAGTTAAATAGGTACATAAATAAATGAATCAAAGTCACTTTCCTAAAATTTTGTAACTAAATTAAAAAAATCTAGAAAATTCCAAAAAACTGTCTTTAAGCAGTGTCGGGACCCAGGAGGACCACCTCTTCATTTTCATTAAATAAAAACAGATAAACAATACAAGGTAAACGATAATTCAAGCTGTCTCTTATATTATCAAGCAACTAATTAAATAAAAATAAAAAATTCAATGTATTCAACCATCAGAAGCCAAATCCCAATCAGATCAGACTGTAATAGTAAAGAACCGCAAACATTTAATCAGATTGATGAATTTCCAAAATGAAACCAAACCAGCTCAAAGTTGATCGAAACGAAATGAAAAAAGAACAAGCAGGATCAGTTCAATCCCATCCCACCGCGCCATATTTTCCGGCGGAAAACTGAAGGGTAACCGGGAAAACGAAGTTTGTCTAATAATCATTTTACTGTTTGATCTCGGAAAAGTAGCAATAGAAGAAAACGGAGACGAATATAAAGAGAAGTGGAAGAGGATGAGTACCTGAGCGAAAAAGCAGCAGCCAAATTCGGTTGAAATGGATAAGGGAAAACCCTAAAAGTCTGAAGTGGTAAAGACCGGACTTTTGACACCCTTTTTGTAAACCTTGCTTGTCTTCTTAACCCACGAGATTCCCACGCGTGTGAATACACACGTGTGTAACGTAATCCAATAACCATTTTCAGACACTCAACTGCAATTTTCAACGCAAAATGACTCATAAAATAGCAAACAAACGTACACCGTTATCTTAAAAATATAATATTTTATTATCTGCATGTAAAGGCATCTCATAAATACCAATGTTAATAATAAATTTTAAAATTTATATCAACAGCAAATACTAAAAAAGCAATTTCAATTTTTTAAAATTTTATTAAATAGTAATGAGATTTACTTTAAATTATTTTTTACACATTAAAAAAAATTATGTTAACTAATTCAAAAAAGGAAATGGAGCCCACAATTTTTATGGTAGTGAAATTCACTGTCAAATTTTGTCAATGACAAATTTGGTGCCAATTTTTACATCAAATTTACCATTGGCAAAATTTGCAATTTTCCATTGAATGACCAAATAAAAGACCATGGTTATATTTTAGCAATGAAATAGCCCATATGCTCTAAGGTTTTTTGATGCATAAAGTATTTTATTCTTTACTAATAACTTTTAATACTATGAGTATGATTATGGTTTTTACTTTTTTTATATCGAATTTTTCCATAATTATAATCATTTTTCATAAAATATTTTATCAAGGTTTCATGGAACTTTTACGGCATCAAATTTCTATAATTTTTCTGGAACATGGAACACTTCTACTTACCCAAAAAAAAAAAAAGACTAACAACACTTTTAAAAATAAAATAAAATTCCAGGAGACTATTTTATAATTTTTTCTTTTATAAAAAAAGAAAAAAAGGATTATGTTATCATCCATAAGATTTTCATTGAGAATTATATATAGGCTTTTTTGCACTTGTTGTCATTTATGTTTAGGGTACTTTACAGATTTAACTTTTATGTTTATTTTTTGATAGTATTAGCCTCATATATTGATAAAATTAACACCATATGATCCTTATCTATTTTCCATCTCAATTCCATTAAAGAACTCTATGTGACATGCACATATCAAAGGCAAACCTTGTCATTTTAGAAAAATTGACACACACTCGTGTTATCTCACTCTTACATTTCCTCTTTCTTCGTTCATAATCAGCTCTCATTTATCTCTTTCTCTTCTTTTAACATTCTCTCGCCTCTCTTCTCTCTTTGTTCACAACCAGCAATTCAACCAAAGACTCATGTTGCTCTATTTTGGGTCACAATTGGTCCCAGTAAAAAAATAATATTTTGAGCTAACTCTGTGTTTAAACAGCGTGACAAAGCACCGTCGTTTTGTAATTTTTTATAATTTTTGTATTTTATTGCGAAAATTTAATATTCATTTTAACTTTTGTTATTCAAATACATTATCATCTCGACGAATGCAGAGGAAACAATTACGGAATGCTTATTTTATTTAATGCTTATATATATTATATATATATTATTATTATTTGTCATTCAAAAAAAAAAAGTTTCCGAAAAAAATCAGATCATGTTCCTATGGATGGAGAGAGAATAAGGGGAAGTGATGAGAAGAGAAGGAATTTTTTAATCCGTTTGTTTTGATTTTTTAAAATAGATTTTTGAATTTCATTTAGACTTTAATGGAATTGAAAACCTTGAGTCAAATTTTATTTAGTTATGAATTGAGAGACAGAGAGGCAAGATAGAAAAGATGAGAGAGATACTTTTTTTCCCCTATATGGAGAGGGTGAAAGAGGGAAAAAAAATAATAAAAAATTTAAAATGATATATTTGTACTGACATGTAACCTACGCATGGAATAAACTAACATAATACAAACATAATCACGAAAAAGACTAAAAAATGTTAATTTTATCATACATATGAGATCAATATTACAAAAAAATAAACATAAATGCTAAATGGACTCTAAACATATCAGAATGTAAATGTAAAAAAACCTTGTATATATTATACGGCTAGAAATATGATATTTTAAATTTCATTTAATATTTTATATTTTTTTCTCCAGGATACGAACTACTTAAAACATATTTTGCATTGAAAGGTTGGAACATTCTGGAAGAAATCAGAAGTAGAAACTTTTCAGCTGAAGGAACCCAAGAGAGAGCAGAGCAAAATGGCAGGTACATGGCAACAATGGCGGTGCCTTCTTCTTCCCTCTAACGCTCATGATTTTTCATTGCTCTGTAATCGTCTGCGGCTTCCACCATTGTTTCTATCATCCCCCACCTACACCACCAGAGCCAATTGTTCCGGTGCTGCTTCTTCCACTTTCTTCTCTTCCATTACCAGAACGTCCACCATTAAGGAACCAATTTCTCCTCCTCCCCTTGGTCGATTTTTTCAGACTAGACTATTCAGCTCTTCCGAACCCACCAAGATCAATACCAAGGTCAACTTTTCTCTCGGAGATTCCGATGAGGAAGACGACGACGAAAACAACAAGACCACTTCCAAGGAGATTGATAAATCAAAGCTTCCACCCCCTTACGACCCCTTCAACAAAAAACCCGTCGTCGAAGAGCCGGAAGACCCCAAAGACTTGCAAGAAATTTTCCACAATATGCGCAGCGAAGGGCTCCTCAACAATGCCGTCAAGATGTTCGACGCTTTGTCTAAAGACGGCCTCACTCACGAGGCTCTGGAACTCTTTGCCCAGATCAAAGACAAAGGTCACATGCCGGATGTAGTGTCGCATACCGCTGTCGTTGAGGCCTATGCCAATGCTGGACAGAGCAAAGAGGCTCTCAAGGTGTTTATGCGCATGCTTGCCTCCGGTGTCGCCCCTAACGCATATACTTACACGGTTCTTATAAAGGGACTCACCGCCGACCCCAAATACCTTGGAGATGCCAAGAAGTATTTGCTGGAAATGATGGGCAAGGGTATGCGTCCCAATGCCAGTGCTTACACTGCCGTGTTCCAGGCCTTTGCCAAGGAGCAGAAAGTTGAAGATGCTGAGGAGTTTTTGGAGCAGATGAAAGCCAAGGGATTCAAACCCGATGAGAAGGCTGTGAAGGAGGTTCTTAGTAATAAGAGAGGACCCGTTTTTAGAACCGTCATGAACATTCTTTTTGGCAAGTAAGAGACTGTTTTTCTTTCTGGTGCAATGAAATCGTCATTTGTTTTTTAGAGAGAAGATGGTGTTTGCTTTTGCAGATTTTTGTTACAAGTTATGGAAAATAGTTAGCTACAGCCTTGTTTAGCTTTCTTTGTAGAACACTAAAAGATTATTAACGATTATTGCAATGCTACATTTCTAGGTTTCGCATAAGACTTAGTTAACTCATACTGATTAAATAGGCGTTTCTAAGTGAGCATATTTAAGTAAAATGAATGACCAATGGCCAGTGACCACTACCCAAAAATGTCAAAAATTGCCTTTGAAACCAATATCTCGAAATTCATGTAAATTGTTAAACCCTAACAATAAGATTACAATCAATGTGAAAAGTCAGGTTTAAATATATAGGGGAGGAATAAATAAGTCAGAAAACAGCATATTTGAAGGTTGAGAGAAAAAGAGCTATTACATGTCGGACTCCTGTAAAGCACTTAAAAGATTTACTCCTGTAAGTGAAACTCCATTGAAAAGCATCTCACAAATCCATCAAGCAGCCCACGAAAACAAAATACACTGCAATGCAATGCCCCGGCAGAAGCAGTCTCTGACCTATAGTGGCTGATAAAAGGAGATGATGAGGGCCGACTTAAAAACCTTGCTTGCTAGGGCATTCTGATGCCCTGTGCCCAGATCTCCCACAGTTAAAGCAGGCACCTCCGAAGCTTCTGTGTGCAAGTTAATATAGCATGTCAGTATTGCTCAAATTTGGATATTGCTCAAGGAACAACTTCTTATGAGAATAATTGAGCAATAATCTTCCAGAAAGCAACAGAGGAGTGCAGTGAAAATTAAAAGTTCAATACGTGCAGCTCTTATCATATCCTATGGAGGTAAATGGGGATAAACTTATGTTGCTACTTTAAATTCCAGACTGCTATCACTCATATGATGCTCCAAATAACCACTCTACGAAGTAAGGTGCATAGAAGTTAGCGAGAAAGAAAAAGCTGGACTGCGCATATTTCTTGATATTTCTTTTGTCAGTTACTAAAGAAATAAATTTCTAGTAGCAACACCCAATGTGGTATATAAATATATATTATAGATGAAATCGGTACTTCAAGAAATAACAAAAAGAGCAAGATATTTTGTGGAAATATACCTGTCCCTTGATGAAGACCTGCTTGTTCTTCTACCTCCGATTAGCCAATCGTCCCCCGAGCTTCTAGAACCACGGGAAAAACTACTGTTTCCTCTCTGACTTCGACCACCACTTCTAAAGGAGAAATCATCCTCACCCTTAGAGTCTCGACCACTGTCCCAACCCCGTGAACTTCTGAAACCTCCGCGACCTCTCGGACCTGCCTGTCGACTATTCCTATCCCTGCCAGAAAACCTGCCATAATAGTCATTGGCAGGCCCATCATCTTGCAGAGCTGGCAACTGTAAAAAAAAAAAAAAAGCATTTGTGTATTTCATCTCTTGGTTTGTAGATTAAACTTTAAAGCAGGGATGCTGCCATGGAGAGAGAGAGAGAGAAGGAATGCAGGCGTACATAAACACACAGGAAAACTTCAGAAGAATCAAATTATCCCACTTCAAGAATTAATGCTGTCATGCAATAATGATATGATGGGAAAGTGACCAAAGTTAAAAACAACCTTGGTGATCTTGGAAAGTGTGTTCCCAGGTGGTATCTGTCGGTCCAGCAGCTCTTTTGCAATCTCCTCTGGAAGATCAAAAACTGCCCCTTGAACCTGATATTAACATTATCATTTACATGTCACAAATGTTGCATGCATGATGAGACAGTAGAACAAAATAAGCATAACTTAATGGAGATACAAACCCTTTCATCTGCAATTATATGAATTTTTCCAACTTCATCAGCAGCTGCAGAATAAACATCCGAAAGAAATCCGGTGACGGACCTAGCAGACAGAAATCCTCTAGAAAAAGCTGGATCTCGAGTCAATTGCAATGTGACCCAACCCTGCAACACAATCAGATGAAATGAAATAATCAGATACCAATGTGGACAACTGCAAACACACCAGTAGAAATGTAACTATCGAACTGGGAAAAAAATAATAATAATGCTAATCCAACAAAGTAAATTAGTTTCACTCAAATTGGTAGACAACCAACATCTATGTACCAAATAAACAATAGATGAAACACTTTTGTAAAATAAATATACACTACAGGCTTTATATCCTTCAAACCAAGGTAAGAAAATGAAAGGTTTAGTAGTCTGCAGACTTGCTACCATTTAAAGAAACAAACACAAAGAAACCTTTGGGTAATATACTTGTACATAATACTCGCATATTCAGAATTTGACATTGTTCTGCATTATGAAGTTTTAATACTGCAGTCCCTGATACAAGCATTCAAGGATGTAATTGTCAATCATTAACTTTGCTTGAATTAATGCAATACTTAGATGCACTTTTTTAGTTCCTCCCCACCCACAATATTTGTACCTTGTAAGCAGTTTTCCATAATCTATTTTGCATACATAGGTAAAATGGAAGATTATTTGAGGAGGAAATGACCCATATTAGTTGTTATCGCAAAAAACAAGAACTATATCAGCTTAAAACAATAAGAAACTTAAGATTAATTCTCAGTCGAATATCATTGCTATAAATTTAAAAGGGGAAAAAACAACTCAATAAAAAGTTGAAAAACAAATTTTTTACCTGCTCGTGGTTTATAAGAGACCGGGATGAAGGAGGTCGAGAAAATCCACTCAACTGTGCTAGTGCAGCAGCAAGAGCACTTGGCCCTTGTTCTTCAATCAGTTTTTGTGCAGTGGGGGTGAAAAAGTCAATTGATCCAGGATGAACTCCACTAAGAGTGGCAACCACTTGCTGAGCAGATGACTCCAGAACCTCTTCTATAGCTGGTGGACTAACAAACTCAAACTTGCTCCCAATATCACGCTCAAGGGATCTTACTGTTCTCCTCTGGCTGTTAGTAAACATCAAAATGGCAGAACCTTCTTTTCCTGCACGTCCAGTACGACCAGAACGGTGTACAAAGGTCTCTGGATCATTGGGAAGCTCATAGTGGATAACCTGGAGAATAAAGAGGTCAAAAAATTCCTCAATATGCTGAAAGAATAATCTGCACTTCAAAATTTGAGGGAAGCAAAAAGGACTGTACTCTTGCCTTTCATGGAACACAAATTATAAAGTTCACAAGGCTGAGCATAAAATTAATACTACCAAAAATTAACAAAAAACTTGAGAACTTATTGGTATGCATAATCTCCATGGGCTCATGCTACAAAATAATAATCATTGCATAAAGTTTCATTTTATAATAAATATAAATAACATCTTTAAAATTTAAAGAGGCAAATCCAATCATTCTTCATGGTGAAAGAGGCTGGCCCAACTTGAATGGATGCAATAGCTTCTTATGGTCTAAAAATTGTTGACAATACTTATGGTTTGATTTCCAATTTGTAAGGATCCATGATAACAAATAGATGATACAAGAACTTGAATAAAATCATAAATAATTCAAGTGTTTACCAAATCAACATTAGGAATATCAAGCCCTCGAGCTGCAACATCAGTTGCAACAAGCACAGTGAATTTCCCTTGCCGGAAACCATTTAACGTTCGCTCCCTCTGATGCTGAGATATATCACCATGTAATGCCTCAGAAGCTAAACTATTTGATAATGCCAAGGAGACTTCATCTGCATCTCGTTTTGTTTGTGTAAAAACAATGGTCTTCCCACCTTTTGCATAAACCTGAAGATGAAGTAAATTTTTATGTAAAATGGTGGTCCTTTCTAGCTTTGTTATTAAATTTGCACAATAACTACACAACCATAACTTGACAATAAGAGCAATGAGATAAGATTACAGCATATAAACTAATATTAGAAAGCTATAAAAGAGTTATAAATTTCCGAAAAACCAAAAAAAATAAAAATAAGTATTGCGAAGATATATTTTGAACATGAACCAAAATCATAGTACTAACAATAACTGCAATGTCTTACCGTTACAAGATCACTAAGAATGGTCCGCTTTGAAGTTGCAGTTGTTGATAATGCATAAAGTTTGATACCCTCTGCAAGCTTTTCATCTTGTTCACCAACCTTCAAGGCAGAAGAAAAAATATTAGAGACAAAAATCACCAGTTATAGTCCTCTCTTCAAAAATTCTAGCTTTAAATCAAGCATTTAAAATGCACAAGCAAACCTTAGAAAATGGACTTTTAATCTATCATAAGTATCAGGTCAATATATGCAAATATATCATATTATATACACACTCGCGACAAGGAACTTGCATCTCTTTGTAGAATTCCCACACCTATGCTTATTTTTCTTTTACATATTGAAAGTCACCCCATGTTATAATAATGAACTACCCCTAGAGAGTAGATCTTAGCCATAAAGAATGCAATCAAGAAAAACACCTATCCTAGAAGTTGGTCTACAAAAAGGTTTTTATTTGTAATTTAGAGTCACATTACTATCATGGAAATTATTTAGAAAATGAAAATAATGCATTTGACAAAGAAATGAAAAAAATAATAATAATAATAATAACTGATAGAAAAAAAGTTTACCAGATCAATTGTCAATGGATTGTCCAAATACTTCCGTGCTAGCTTTTTCACCCAACTAGGCATAGTAGCAGAAAAAAGCATGCTCTGCCGCTGAGAGGGAAGCTTTTCTAAAATCACTTCCACATCTTCCTCAAATCCAACTGCAAGCATCTGATCAGCTTCATCAAGGACCAAAAATTGTACTTCCCCCAACTTGAGGCTATTTCCATTTATCAGGTCAATAATCCGACCAGGAGTTCCAACCACTACATCAACTCCACGTGAAAGAGCACTTTGTTGTGTAATATAAGAAACCCCTCCATATACACAAACTGTGTTTAAATGAGGTGCAGTTTCTTTAATCTCCTTTTCTACTTGCTTTGCTAACTCACGAGTAGGGGCGAGGACCAAAAATCTAGGGAGACGTCCTGACCGCCTGTATGCAAATAGAAAAATTAATCCACTCACCAAAATAATTTCAAACTTGAAGATGTCTAATAATCAAAGTAATTATACCTCTGAGAACCTCTCTGTTCATCATCTTCAGTGAGGCGCTTAATTACTGGGATCCCAAAGGCTAGTGTCTTCCCAGTCCCAGTTTTTGCACGAGCAATGAGATCTCGACCTTCTAGCGCTGGGACCAACACAGCTCTCTAAATCATAGCAGGAAACAGTAAGTAATAAGTCACAACTACCTTCGAACATTAATTAGTACACATAATAACTGTTTAATTGAGAAAAACCTGAAAATTAAACATCTGAGACGCAAAAAAAAAAAAAAAAATATATAACTTTATCCCTTTAACTCGTTAACGAAACAAATTTAGAAACTAAAATAGACCATGAAAATAGCTCATAACGACTTGAACAACATTTACCCTTAAAATTTAAGTGAAGGCTACATTATGATAAGCATAAAATTCTCGAACACCCGGAGAAAAATAACACAGCACCACTAGGAGACAGAGAGGAGTTTAATGTCTTATATGATGCACAAACAATAAAACAATGAAAGAGGAAGTAGGTTCACAATTATGGTCATAAAAAGCCACACAGACAAAAGCACACTAACCAAAAGATACTTATCCCCATTCTCCGGACAAACAAAAAGAAAGAAATAAATTTAGCGGCAATGCTGATTTAACAGAAATGCTGTGCCAATTAGCATAGAAAAAGAACAACCATGAATATACAATGCTTCAATTAATCTAGTTTATCCTTCAAGTAAACAAAATTTTCCAAGGCAAAAAGGAAAAAAATTAAATAAATAAACAAATAAAAAAATTGAAGAAAAATGCAAAGAAAAAAACGTTACTTGGATGGGGAAAAGATCAGTAATCCCACGTCCATGGAGGGAATCAACAAGACGCTGAGGTAAACCCAATTTGGAAACGGCAAGCTCGGCAGAGTTAGAAGCCGAAGACGGTTCATCTTCAGAGGCGTAGTCTTCGTTATCGTCGCTATCATCCAAGGAAGCCTCAGAGAAGTCACCGAGACCTTTAAAAGCCTCCTCGCTGAGCACCGAATTAGGGGTAGCAATGGCGGAGGAAACCAAACCAAGACCGTGCCTTGAGGCGGCCTTGGTGTCAGTGCTAGTAGAAGTAGTATTACAGGCTCTGAGAACGCTGTTAAAGTTAGACCTGTCAGGGAAAGCCAAGGAAGAGGAAGGAGGGTTAGTCTGCGGTGTGGTACAAGCAATGGTTCTCTTATAAAGTTTAAGACTTGGGGTCTGATAAATTGACGAAACGCCCAGAATGGAAGCCATTTTCGAAAACCCCTCTTGCAGAAGCAGTGGTTTCGAAGTTAGAGAGAAAGAGAGATAAGAGTGTTAGAGAGTGCGAGAGAGATAGATAAGGCTGTGAGGTTTACTACGTTTTTGTATATATTTTATGTATGGCCTCTTAAACCTCCACCGAAGCCCTGTCCCTCCTTGATATTTGTTCCCGGATCTTCTGCGGTTTTTCTACCCGGAAACCTTATCCGCCTTCACGGGTTGCCCCGATTTTCTCTCAGCAGCCAACTCAAAAGCTAGCAACCTGTCGTGTACCTTGTTTGTTTTATATTATTTTGTATTCGTGTTAATTTTTTTTATTCAAAATTATTCTGTTAAATATTAGTGTTGAAGCGTGTTTGTAATATGTCTATGTCATGTTTAATTCCTATTTATTAGACTTCAATATATTTATTTTTATTTTTTACTTAAAGTAATACATATTCAAATTATATATTAAACATGTAAAAAATTAACATACTAAAATTATACATAATTAATAATTGAGACTTTAAAATATGTAAAACATTACAAATTAAAGCTATATTAAATATTCATCGTAGATAAAAAAAAGAATATGCATTATATTTGTCAATTTAAAAATATTTAAAATATTATAAACCAAACTAAAATTAAATTAAATAGAATTTAAAATAAAATATCAAAATATAATAGATATAAAGTTGTTACTTTTGAATTAAATGAAATATGAATTTCATAGTTTAAAAAAAATAATGTAAAAAGTTACATAAATAGAAATAATTAAATTAAATAAATAATTTTTTTTATCGTGACATATCATATTAACATGTTCAAATATGTTCCAACTCGTTTTTTTATCGTATAACACTCATATCAATCTTATCCAATATTACGGATCTAAACCTACAAATTATCGTATAATATTATTATGTAGCATTTGCTAGGCATACCAAGGATAATAAAATATTCCAATATAATCAAAATCATAAATTATTCCGCTATTACTAGCCTTTTCATAGCTAATCTTAGCAAGATTACAAAAAATTTCCAACCTTTCTCAAAAATATAAAAACCTAAATTAAAGTCCCTGTAATTTTTGTAAGATTATCCGTTACAGCTTTACGTTCTTTAAAAATATGCTTTATAAAAAAATTGAGTATTTTGCTTAAAATTTTCTTTACAGCTCTCAATTATTCCAAAGCAAATATAACTAGTCTCCAAAACCATTTTCAATCTAAGAGACAATCAAAGAACATTTCCAAATTGTATTTTATTCAATCCCAAATCTATAGCTAGTCTCAAACCATAGAATATTTCCCAAGCTTTTGCAACAATAAAGCTAGACTTTCTGAGATTACAAATTCAAAACTCCATAACCCATTATAATCTCTTAACAGACCAACATCACCAGCCATTCTAGTACTACCCGAGGAAATTCGAATGTCTTTGGCCAATCTACACTTCCGCAAGACATGAAGGATATCTACATCAGCTTTTTTGCAAATAGAATAGATAACATTCATTGCTCAAACCACATATTTTTCCTATAGACATTGGTTATCAACATGTTATGTAACATTATCCAACAAAACATTTGGACTCCTAGAATGACTTCAAGTTTCCAAATCGAACTTCATTCCCAAGACTGACAATCCTCTACAGTATTCTAAATAAACCAATTGTTTGGACCATATATTAATTTTTTCAAATTAATATTTTAATTTATTGAATTATTATTTTAAAGGTGGATAAAATGCAAATGTCCCACATTGCTTGGAAATGAAAATGCTTTGGATTTTGTCAATGGGTGGTATAGAAATTGAAATTGGCATTAGTCCCCACATTTTTCTATATAAAAAGAAAGCTTCACTAACTTTGAGGAGGATCCCTCAATCAACACACAACTATAACATAGACTACTTAGTTAATTCTCGCTAGAATTTACTTTAACTTGTCTGCCTTTGATCTTAAAGGCATTTGTAACATTTTAATTATATTGTTCTCTATAATTAATATAATCATTTGAGTAGTTTGATTCAATTGGTGCATATTTTCTTTTCTTTAAACTGTTACAAATTTGAAGCAGAACACTTGCACACTAAAAGACGAAAAATAGTTAAGATTTTTTCCAACATATCTTTTTGGTACCCCTGGTGGGACCACAATTTCGACTGAAGAGATGGTACAGACTCGTTCAAAGACTCAGGAATCTGACACCCACTGCAGCATTAGCGGCCGAAACGTTTCGCATAAAGATGAGCATGAAAGGGAAGCAAGCAAGACTCTAAACATGACAGAGGTGTCTACTCAGGATTCGATCCGTGAGCCATTAGCCTTTTAGGCTGGGTCTAATGGAAATGATGCAAGGATGGTTATGCCAAAATGACATATCCAACCTTACATTCCCCCACTGACTAGGAACCATGTTTAGGCCGGGGGACATACTGACAACCAATGCCAGAACGTGAGAGATGATCGGAAATAGCAGATGATGCAAGCTTTCTAGGTTGTACCCAATTTACATGGAGGGAGAGTGTACATCCAACCATATGTTAACTTGCCAGCTCGGTGCCAGATTCATGGTGGGGGGCATGCGGAGCACCTTAGACAAAATTTTAGGAATGAACATTATGAGGCTCAAGCCTATCAGGCATACTTCAAAGGCCCGGCACGGAGGAATGGAAAAATTTGGATGAACAACGGCCAAGGCATGGATCAAGAGGCTTTTGAGACCATCATCCAATAGATGATAGGTCATACATTCAGAACAACTGGACGTTGATTTATAGGAAGCTTTATCCCAACGTTGTTGACCATATCAAATTTTCTAGAGGATTCAGACTTCCTTATTTCACTCTATTTTTTGGCAAAGAGAAACAATCAACTATGGAGCACATAGTCCACTTCACTATCCAATGCGGAGAAGTAGCGGCCAGTGATTTTCTAAACTTGCAATTGTTTGCTAATTCTTTGACAGCTTCAGCCTTCACTTGGTATATTAATTTGCAGCCAAACTCAATCCATAGTTGGCAAAAATTGGAGCAAAGTTCCACAAGTAATTCTATAGGATTAAGCTGGAGATCTTCATGGCTGACTTATCACTTATGTGACAGATGGAAGGAGAGTCGGTATAGATGTTCATAGCTCGAATAAAAAAGTGAGGATCATATGTCACTTGGACATACAGGAAATGGAGTTCGTCAAATTAGTATAAGGTGAATTGAGCTACAAGCTCCGAAAAAAGAAATTTCATAACTTGTTTGAGTTGGTTGCTCGAGCTACTCTATATGAAGGCATCTTGAAAGAAGAGTACCAGATGAAGAACTCGTCTAGAGTGTCATATTACAAGGACCCAAATACTAAAATTCACTTGATAGAGGCTGAGGACAAAAAAAATGTAAATGTAACAGTTGAAATGGATGCGGTAGAGGTAGTAGCCACTCATCCATAGGTTTGCAGAGCTCTTTCTAGGTCGACAAAGAGCCAGAAAGCTCCTCAACTAATTATGGACACAAAGATGAATCATGTCAAACTAGAGAAGGTCTACAGTTTTGACATCTCCAAAGTTGATCACATTTTTTAACACATGTTGGCCGACCAGGTAATTAAATTACCTGACGATCATATCCTGTCAACAACTGAAGAGATGAAGAAAAAGCCATACTGCGAATGGCATGGCATATGATCACATCAGACTGTCAACTGTGTGGTCTTCAAGAATTTTATCCATGCGATGATTGATAAGAGGGCTTTAAAATTCCTAGAAAAAGGAAAGGACATAATGCAAATGGACAACAACCTTTTTCCCATCGACCAAAGCGTACATGGTTTTTGCCAACATCTCAAACTTGACGAGACCCAGGATCAAGGTAGACTTTAGATAGACATCAAGCAGATGAGCATGGAAGATGGACATCAAGCTCAAATAGGAGTATTCGACCTAGAAAGCTGAATAACATGCTAAGCTTCTTAGTACTCGATGCAAGCATGAGGCCAATGAGGAAGGATATAGGAATCGTGCAAGAAGTCAGAACATGTCCAAGCCACCGATGAAAAGTCAAAGCCAAAAATCAATGTATCAGAGCTTAGGTCCAAGGATGCAGGATTGACATGGAGAACGAAATGGTCGACGCTAAGGGGATCAAGCCGATATGAGAATCCATGTCATTTTTTTCCAGAGATTGCATGACAAGATTGGTTTGGCAAAAGATCAAGAAGCCGAAGACTTTTAAGCCACCTACTATAGAGATAGATCATTGGTATTGTGCAGGATATAAGTCCTATCATCCATTTACCAAGATCCAGAAAAGGTGGATACAGCGCCAACATTCTTAAAATTGGATAGTAGGTCGACTAGATAAGCAAAATGATGGTATCATGCCAAATGAATGGGAGTCATGTCTCGACGACCTAGATGAACGTGAGGTCGCAGCTCTATCCAAGAAAGTTGGCATCTTATTTGGAGCTCCACGAAGGAAGAAACATGTAAAGAGATGGATCAAAAGGAAAAGTGCAGAAATTTAGTCATGCTTGAAAAACATGGACAATAATCCGGTGGAAGAAGACATAATTGTTTCTTCCGCCGTCAAGTCATCAATGATCAAATTTGGAACCATGGATGAGGTGATGGTTAACGCAGTCGTCGTCTTGCCTTTGTCATTTGGATCCAAGTTTTTGTTTGCATGATAGAATAAGACATTGTCCAACGGAAGTCATGATCTAAAAGAAATTTAGACGCAGTGTAAGATGTCAGATCCAATGTTGGCGGATACAATACTGGGAGGCAATGCCCTGCAAATGTAACATCAACAAGTCAGAAAAATTAGGCTGAAAATCTACACGATCATTTACTATAATTTTAGCTAGAAAATTCAGGGCATTTCTAAGTCGTGTCAAAGAACTCAGCTAAATTCTAAAATTCACGGCCAACACGTTCAAATAGATGTAATATGTAGGTATAACATAAAGTAAGTAGGTTAAAAGACCGCTAATCAAATAACCGTAAAAAGACTGCTGCGGGGTGATCCCATATAAGGTTGAATTCGTCACTTTTAAAAATCAACTGGATGAAGTTGAGTCGTGACCGCAATGTAAGAAGCCGGAGCAGGCAAGGAAAATCCAAGAAAATAATCGACATCAAATTAAGAATATGTCGTCATTAAAGATCCATGTCGTCAGAAGAAATTAAACATGTCAATAGATGCAGCGGACAAATCAAACATTTTAAATAAATAAATTGGAGAGATCATTTGATCTAGAAGAAAATGTCTAGAAGTATGTAATAGAGCCAAAAACGAGCTAAGTCAAACACCATAGATGTATCGATGATAATATTCTCTCCGCCAAACAATGTTTCGTCTTTGGCATGGTGGATCTTTAAGCAATCCAATAACAGACTATTGACGCATAATAGATCATTGTTCCCCAAAATTTGTCATAATAAAAATCTAAATGATTCATCTTTGAAATATTGTTTGATTGATTGATCGACTCAAACTACAAGACAAAAGCCAAAACAAGAAATCCAATTGAAAGATATGATCCCAGATGCGTCAATATATATACATATATATATATATATGAAAATCATGATCACTCATAAGCATTAAATATTCATGCCCGGTGATGCATTGGCAAGACAAAAAAAATCATGGATCTAATATTAAAGAAGTTGATTTTGACAGCCATGGTACATGCAATTCGTTGTGGGGTTCTACGTCTTGGAAGAGATCACTACATGGCTAGGTGGCAAGGATTTAATCTTAATATGTTGGGTGCCGTATGGGGTTACCGGGCATTGAATTTTTATCAATTGGCTTTGTTGCTCATACAATGATTTGATAAATATACATGCATTAATTGTGAAACTAATTTTATGGTGCAGAATTCAATAAAAAAGATAATATGAAGAAGATAAAGGTTGACTCACTCACTATTGTAGATACAAAGGCATGCATGCACTACAAAAAAAGCGGGGTTTTTGTGACAGAAATCATTGTGACGTTCAATAACGCGTCGCATAAAGGTGTTTATAATGTCTGACTTATCAATGTCCGCTGCAATTTTGGATTTATTTTATGGTAAATGTCACACATTTTTGTCCGTCACAAATTCAAATGAATAACGGGCTATATCCTTGTGCAGGAAAAATATTTTAAATTTGTTGAGTTCTTCTGTGACGGATTTAAAAAATATTGTCACTGTTTACTTTAAAAATTATATTATTTATTTGTTTTCAGAAAATTGACGGTTACTAATCGGTCACATTTTCATATATATTCTTTTGTGATGGTCAATCGTAAAATTTTTTGTGACAAATCAGATTTAATTCTAAATTTTGGACAGAATTTTTTATAGGGATTTTTGCCTCCAATTAAGTTTGAGGCACTGTGACGTGTACAGTTTAACTACCGTCACTTTGGAGTGCCCCAATTTACTAGTTAAAGTTTACAAATATATGTTTGCATTTATTGAAGCTGTACATGGATGTGTGCGTTGACTTGGAAACATATTTCAAGTGCTCCCAAACGACGTCGCATAGAGACCCAGCTGCATTTCATTTTCCAGCTTCTTCCATTCGACAAAAGTTTGTGTTTTGAAGCCTCTGAATACTAGCTGAGCTGCAGCGTGTGAGTGTTTGGCAATCCTTACAAGGACAGAGCACAGAAACTGCCCCGTCAGTTGGTAGTTCTCCAAACGTTATAGCCACCTTCCTTCGTCGTTTTGGAGCATCGTCGGAGGGGAACGTTGCATTTTCGGTTTACTGGACTGGTTGTGTCGTCTGCCGATCTCTTTCGATCCGCTTGCAAAGCTTGCCGTCGTCCACTGTAAGGAAATGACTGGGTTATTATGTGTTTCTAAGTTAAGAGACTTTAGTTTCTGGATCATCTGTTTAGGGTGTTTTTTTTTTTTTTTTTGCTTATATTTGTTTTTCAGCATTGCCATTTTAACTTTTCAGCTTCCCCTTGGCCTCTGAATTTTCCCCAATTTTCCCCATTCGATTGGCTTTGTCAATATGTCAAAATAATGAAACACAAAAATCATGTAATAATTTTTCGGTCATTTTGTGTCATGGTGTATATAGGCAAAATGAATTTCATGTCTACCTAACGCATTTAAATGTCAAATGGAGGATATATAGCTTGTTTTGTGTTATGGATGCACCATATTTTTGTGCTTCTGGACCCCCCATGTAGTGAAAGTGTGATAATGTACGGTTTTTGATTTTTTCCAACTTAAATCCTTACCCCTAACAACATATACATATATATTATAGATTTTCTGTGATCATTACTTACTAAAGTCCAATATTTATCCCATATCTTATAAAAAAAATTATGCTCATTAAATTTGCAAGGAGGTGTATTATTTAATTTTTTTTTTGGTAGAATTGCTCTCTGATCAACAATTCTATGTATATGTTTAGGGAAAAAAACCGTCTTTTATTACTAGTTGTTTTTTTTTTACTCTAATAAGCTATGGATAATGTATGACTCATATAGCAAGTATAATGTGGCATTAATCAAACCATATATACATGCTCATATACTTTTGTTAATGTATGTATATTTCAATTACATTATGTTCATAATATATATAGTTCATACTTTCTGTTTTTGTTTAGGCCAACGAGCTCAACATTTTTCCACTTTATTTAGAACATAACTTTAAGATATTATATATAATATACATATATATTATATTTTTTTGTCGCATATATATATTATATATACATGTCGTCTTGGCTACTTAGACTATATCCACATCGTTGTGTGATCCTTTGTGTATGTATTTAAGTTTAGAAATTTAGCTGTATAGGAGCTCACTGTTAACCTATGCATAGAAGGCCCTACATGTAGCATAATGGCTTCGGTTTCTACTTCTTCTTGTGATACCTTATTTCTCCATGTCAGTAAACATAAGAAAAAAAAAATTTATCTCCCACCAGGCCGTCTTGCACTTAATTATCCCTTCATTATGGAAAATTATTATGGAATGTGGTGCAAGTGTTTCCCCTGTCGAGCATGTTGCTATTGTGTCTAGTTGATCAATGAGTTATGTGCTATGCATTTTTTTAACCCTTCGATCAACGTTTTTAGTCGTTTATGTTATATGTTAATGACTTAATTCGGTTGAATTATCTCATTCATTCTATATTTACGTGCAGCTTGCTTCCCATTGGATTTTAAAGCCAGACTGGAATCAAATTTGATTCAACATATTAACTCCCCGTTTTATTTCCAGGTATATTTTTATTTAAGTTAGTAGTCTCATAGAGATCGTCATACGTGCATACGTCTATTTGTGTTGTGCTTCGTGTCAATGGACATTGTTATATGAATTCATCGTTCATCTTTCACTTATGTCACCAACATGCATTATGTATTACATGCTTAAGCTTTCTTAATGTTAAATTTGTTTTTATGAATTGATTTTTATTTCCTTGCTTTTATTCTAATTCATTTGATGGTTTACGTTGATGCTGCATTTTTTTTCTTCATACATGTATATTGTTTATTGTAATGCAATTGAGCATGGTTTTGGCCATTATATTGTGTCTTTAAGTTCGGAGCCTAATAGCTGTGACAAGTTCCACTAAAGCAGTAGTTGCACACCCTATCTTCGAACATAATGATGGATAAAAGTTGGATGCAATTGCGCAATAGAGCACTACTGGAATATGTTCATGGAGTCAAGGAATTCGTTAACTTTGCAAAATCTATATGGAAGATAGGGAGATGATAAAATGTCCATGCTACCACTGTAACAACTACTACTTACTTTTCCCGGATCAGGTACAAGATCACTTGATTGTGTATGGGATGCTTATGTCGTACGACCCATGGGTGTATCACGATGAGACCTTATGCCCGCAAGTCCGTGACGACATGATAGAGAATGATGCTTCTATTAACGATGATGATGAAGTTGTTGGGGATGGAACATGGACTATGCTAAATGAGTTGCAGCAGGACGCTTTATTCAATGAATGGTCAACTTCATCGACATCTAATTCAGTCTGAGTTGATACACAAGTCATCTCAAATCCGTTTGCACAGATGTTCCATGAAGCATCACACCCAATGTACACCGGGTGTAAACTTTCTCAGATTTCTGTCCTTATTAAGCTACTGCACTTAAAGACATTGAATGGATGGACCAACAAATCATTCGACATGCTGCTGCAACTGCTAAACAAAATTCTTCCAGCCTGGTCGAATCTCCCTTCTTCATACTACAAGGCAAAACAAGTCATCCGAGACCTCGGTCTCCACTATGAGAAAATTTATGCATGCAAGAACGATTGCATTTTGAATTGGAATGAATTTAAGGACTTGGAAGAGTGCCCAACATGCAGTTCACCTTGTTATAAGGACCGTTCATCAAGTACCAAAAAAGTTCTGCATAAGATATTAAGATATTTTTCCTTGACACCACGGTTGCAGCAGCTGTACATATCCACTAAAACAGCCCATGACATGTGGTGGCACAATGAAATGCGGGTAGACGATGGCATACTAAGGCACCCGACCAATTCTGATGAATGGAAGAAGTTTAACGAATCTTTCCCCCTATTTGCAAGTGAACCAAGAAATGTGAAGCTTGGACTTGCTAGCGACGGTTTTAATCCGTTTGACAAAAAGTCAATGTCTTATAGCATGTGGCCTGTTATTCTTGTCCCATATAATTTGCCACCTTGGAGATGTATGAAGGATCCTTTTCTCATGCTGTCTTTGCTCATCCCGGGTCCAACATTGCCGGGCAATGATATTGATATCTATCTTCAACCACTAGTGCATGAATTAAAACAACTATGGGATGATGGTGTGCATACATTTGATGCATTAACTAATGAACTCTTTCAGATGCATGCGGCTCTGTTGTGGACTATTAACGATTTCCCAGCTTATGGGAATCTATTGGGATGGTCTACAAAAGGGAAGCTAGCGTGTCCTACATGTAATCTTGACACCGCTTTATTGTCCTTGAAACATGGCCACAAGATTGCTTATGTAGGACATCGACGTTTCTTACAGATTGGCCATAGGTTACGGAACAACCGATGGTACACCTCTAGGGAGATTCGAGCACCGCCTAAGGTGTTGTCTGGTCATGATATATGGGCTCAACTACAAAATGTTAGTCAACCCATTTTCGGTAAATTGTCTAACAAGAGAAGAAAAAGGAAGCGGCATGATGCTAGTCATAATTGGTGCAAAGTATCCATTTTCTTTGATTTGCCATACTGGAAAAGTCTTCAATTGTGGCATAACTTGGACGTTATGCATATTGAAAAAAATGTGTGTGACAGTTTGTTAGGAACAATAATGAACCTTGAAGGAAAAACAAAGGATACATACAATACTCGATTGGATGTAGAGGCTATGGGCATTATGCAAGACCTCCACTCTATATGCATGGACGGATCCGTGTATTTGCAGGCCACTTGTTACATGCTAAATGATGTCGAGAAAAGAAAGGTGTGTCAATTCCTACTTGATGTCAAGCTTCCCGATAGGTATGCCTCCAACATTTCGAGGTGTGTCAACATTAGTGAATTAAAAATATCTGGCTTAAAGAGCCACGACTGTCACATCCTCATGCAAAGGTTGCTGCCTATTGCATTGTGTGGAACCCTCTGCAGAGATGTATGTACAGCGATTATTCAGTTGTGTTTGTTCTTTAGGGAGTTGACTTCGAAGACCTTGATAAAAGAGTCATTAAATCTCATTGATAAGGGCATTGCAGTGACATTGTCGACTCTTGAAAAGGTGTTTCCCCCTTCATTTTTTGATGTCATGGTTTACTTACCAATTCACCTCGCATGTGAAGCAATACTAGGGGGTCCGTGCCAATTTCGATGGATGTATCCATTCGAAAGGTACTTATTCTAACTTAATGTGTTAGGTTTGAACTTGTACATGCGTTGGCACTTTTTGGATCTAAATTATAAATTTTGTTGGCCATTTCCTAGGTACTTACACAAGCTGAAATGTTATATTTGAAACAAAGCGTGGCCCGAAGGATCGATTGCCGAGGCTTACATAGCAAATGAATGTCTAGTCTTTTGCTCCATGTATCTAAATGATGTGGAGACAAGGTTTAATAGATCATATAGGAACTACGATGTCAATGTATCTAATGAGAGGTCAAAGTTTTCTACTTTCTCACATAAGGTACATGGTATTGGCGAAATCAAATACAAAGAGCTTGATATGATTGAGTGGATGAAGATCCGGTGGTATGTATTGAACAATTTATCCGAAGTGCTTCCATATATTTAGTAAGTTCCTTTGAGTAGCTTGTTTTCCCATAGGTTTCATTCTAATGACTTTAAGTAAGTGACAGTTTTAGAAAGGCTTTCTCATTGCGTAAATTCCTACTTGTAGTGCACATAGAGAACAAATGGAAGGTCAAACAAGTTCGGACATTCATACCTACCAGCAAGCACATTTTTCTAGGTGGCTGCTCCAGCAGGTATGAAACATTGTGTCACTTGTGTCACATAATTTTTTATAAATAGTTTTACAGCCACAAGACCTGTCCGAAAGCATGGGGAAACTCGAAGTCTTCCGTGGCGAGGAAGAAGAACCCCAATATGGGGAACATGAAAGTTACAGTTCCGAAGCATGTCATGCGGTTCGTTGGTGACTTCTCGCAAGAAATCACTACTGAAATTAGGGCATTGATATGAAGCAAAGCTCCTCCTCATGTAAAATAATGGAGTGATGTCCCAAACAATAGGAAGGAAGCGATTTTGGAAGAATTGAAGGTTAAGTAGTGGTCCTTAAAAAAACTCTGCATATCCGTCACATGTTTGCATTCTTATTGTTAAATAGAAAGTGGTTATTCAAAATCTTCAACTTAACGACAACTTATAATTTGTTTTGTAAAGGCACTTTGACTTCGGTGATGAACCATACCATTATGAAGTGCTTCAAAATCATATGAAGAAACAGTTTTGCAGCTGGAGATATAGGCTTAAAGTGAGGTACAATCTATGTCAGACAGAGGAAGACCTCATTGTTGCATATCCGAGGGAGGTGGCGTTGCATGAATGGTTGTTATGCGTGGAGAGATTCAAATCGGACAACTTCAAGGTATATTCAAATAATATTACATATACAATCTTATGAAACCCCTCAATCTTAGATGCTAAAGTGTGACATGAAATTGCAGATAATCAGTGCGATCAACAAACGGAACAGAGGCGCCGAACACATCAATCATTTTTCGGGTACGAAGTCGTTTGCTAGACTTGCAAACGAGGCTACACAGCCGGTACTTAAATTTGTTGCATGCTATAAGACTATTATTTGAAGCATGGCTGTTGAGGTTAATGAACTGTGACACTTTTTAATTTTGTCATGGTGTAGGATGGAACAGTGGACCGGTATGCATTGTGGTATACCACCCACTACAACGCAAGCAAGAATAAATGGGTGGATGAGAAGTCCAAAAAGGTTTATGTGAGTACATATACTCGTACACCAACACATTTATTAATCCAACAAACGTTTTAGGACTACTAATGTGTATGCATGTTTTGAAAATTGTGTGTTTGTTGGTTGACGAGGGATGTGATGAATTATCTATGAGGGAAAATAGAGGCTGTGAGTTGTATGTTAACATTGGATGTCAATAGCAGTTGATGCATGCAATAGCTATTTAATGTTGCAAAAAATCATGTTGTGTCCTACGTAGTAATATAAGTATATGGGGGTTGGGTACAATTATATAGTAGTAATATGTTATTGTGTACAGCGCTGTATATCACATCCTTAATTGCATGTGACATGAGGAGTGTGACTTTAGTGAATTTATTGAAGGTGAGTGTGTTGCAAACGATGATATGACGCAAATGTGCTATGCATTGATCTTCAATATCATGTACTTGTTTTTATGTAGGAGGAGTTAATAAGGATTAGATATTTGGAGGAGGGACTAGAAATGACAACCAATGACATATTTGACAAGGTTATTCCTCCTAAATGTGGCCATCAAGTTGACATGAACTTGGTCCAATACATTACTTGAAGCGATCACGAATTGACATGACTGGTGTTGAAAGGGAAATGCAAGAAACAAGGGCGTTTAATGAAGCATTGCAGCTTCAATGCTTGAAGATCGTGTGGCCGAAATGGAGGCAACAATCAAAGCCTTGCGCGGACATGTTGAGTCGATGACACCGGGATGGGATAGTCAGCTTCACCACGATAAATGACTGGGTTAAGGTACATGTCAAAATACATGTGGGATTTTGCAAGCAGGTTGAAGTGACATTGCAAGCAAAATAGCAAATGTGTTTATTTGTCATTGTTTCGTACATGAAAAAAAAAATAAGGAATTCTTTAATTGTGCGGGGTATTTCCAATGGCAGGGAAAAGTGAGAAAAGTTTAAAGACAACAGTAGTATAAGGTTTTGTTTTTTTGGTGTCCTAACTTCTAATTATTGAAGCAACTATGGTATGCAATAGGGAAAAAATGTAGAAGTTGGGCTGTTACTATGTCATTCCTTGTAGAAAGGAAGGCTTTTGAGCATTTTGTGTACAGTTAATGTAGTGTATACATGGCCTTAGACTCTTGAGAAGCTGTTTTTTCTTTTTAGGGACATATCCTTTTGTAGTGGCAAATTTTTTCAATGAAGCATGTAGTGGTGCAAGTGCTTCAATGAAAAATTTTAGTCACTTTTTATGTACTACTCTTGTGCTGTATTATCTAATGAATGTGTTTGTGTATAGTTAAATGCATTTCATCTCGCTCATATTGAATATTAGCTCATGCACATACCTACCATCTATTGTTATGGATTCACCTAAACCATACATGCATTGCATTTGTGGCAATGGCATAAAGTTATATTTGAGTAGGTTTATACATAACTTGGATCTGGAAAATGGTGGTTCCAAAATAGAAACTGTGCCCATAACACTTTTGGTAACATGTTTATATATTTGTGTAATCTTTTTTTTTTAATTTTTAAGCATATTGAATGCTTACTTACATTGACAAGCTTTTCCTATTTTTTTTTTTTTGTTTTCAGGTCTGAATTGCAGAAGGTTGGGATTTCTATTAAGTAAATGGAATCGTAGTATTAAGTGCTAACAATAGCCATTTATAGCTCTTGGTGCATGTGGAAAAAAATTATTTTTTTTAACTACCATACAGTGGGAAAAAATTAATGTATCCTTATTAGTGGGAGATATAGGTCCATTTACTAAGTACTCCTAATATTTATGTTTTATTTTGTTATTTACCAATCCATCGATGCATGAAAAGCACAATTTTAATGTATTTTTTGGGGACAAGAAATCACTGATCCAAAACTCTTGCTTTAATTTGTGAGTAGAGAATGCAGAGAGCTAATAAAAAATAAATAAATAAATCATAGAACTGTTATGATCAACTTACCAATGGATGAACCTTTTGGTTTTTGTTTACTATGCCTCATGATGCATTTTCTCCAATCTCTCATTCAATGTTGCAGCCTACCCATCAGCATCACAAGTGATATTGCAGGAGATCCTTGTGAAGTTAATACTTTGTGTTTGTTAATTCAATTGTCACTTTGTCACTAATGCACACTGCAAGGATCATGGGACATGGCTGCTGCGTTGTGCCTTTCTCAGCTTCTGTCACTGGTTGAGGATCCTAATGCAGAGTTCCAGGTGTGTAAATTGTTTGATATTCTTAGTATCCTTTTAGGAATTTATTTATTTCATAATGGTTGACAGGCATGCATGCTAAGTCATATGGATATTACTTATATATGGTAATATGTACTTAAGACTTCTTAAGCTGATTTACATGGTTATCTATCATCTGATTTTCCATTTATTGATATGTTTTTCTTTGGCAAGAAAATATAGAAATGCATTTGCAGGAGAAGAGCAATATGGTTGATTTAGTTTGTTGCTTACAAGACTTGCAGGTTCGACTATATCTCTACTTTGTCATTGAGTTGTAATGTATTCCAGCTTCCAAATATGAAAAGCATTCTTTGGAACTTACTTCTGACTAATATGTGCAGTTTCATTTATTTTTTTTCTAGTGTTTTTATGCTGATGTGTGCTAACTCCTTCCTTTTCTGTGATCTGTGTATGTTTTTTGATTTCCGGGATCTTCATCAGGCCAAACATGGTAGGGATTTTTCTTTCTCTCAGTTATTATTGTGTCTTTTCTTACTTTGGGTATGCATTTCTAATATCCTATTATCTGAGAGATTGTGCTGTAATTTTTTGCCAGATAACACTAACAGGGTTCATGTTTTTAGTCACATATGCCCTGCTTGGATATGTGAATTCCTAAATTTTCTATTATCATGTTTATAATTTGCAATTTATGCCAATCGTAAGCATTTCTATCATCATGCTTTTTTTTACCTATTTATTAAGCTCTCATTCACATGGGTAATCTTCGAATTCTTTGCTCCTTAATCTGTAAATTTTAATAAATTTAAATATTGTATAATAAGTTTCAGTTTCAATTTTGGGAATTTGATGTGGGTTTTGATTGCATGTTTGTTTTATCAAAGGATCTGGTGCTTTTGTTAAAGTTTTATAATGTGAATTGTAATATGGGTTTTCCATATGATTTTGTAAAAATTTTGAGTTTATTTATAGTGTTTACATTCTAAACAGAAGTTGGTGTTTTATGGGTTTTTTTTTTCATCTGAAGTTAATGATAGTGATTGACTATGAATTATTGCTTGAATTTGAATAAAGTACAGAATTTTGATTCAGCCATTTAGCAGAATATAGTGGATTAGCTTTGAGAAGTTTGATTGTTGCAATATGTTGTTGTCTCTACTTTGTCATATGAATTGCATTTATTTCTGGAGTAAAATGTCCCTGCTGCAAAATTGGGCCTGGGAGTTTAGTGTGTCTCTAGATGGATATATGTATGATATAGTTTTGGTACTCTATCAGCATCCTGCAGAGATTGTTGGAATATATTCTTCCTGACTTGCTGCATTGTTTTGCAAGGTAATTTAAACAATTTTCTTTTCTTTTTGTTTATAGAAAAATTGTAAAACAATTTTGAATGAGGATGGTTGTGGTATGCATGCAGTGATTGAGCTCTATGCTGATAATTGTGATATATACATATATACATATATACGTGGTAATATAGATTGCAAAATTTTACGGATATGCAATATTCATTTTCTTATGTTAGCTTTCTCTATCTGGAATTCATATTTTTCCAGTGAGTTGAAACGTCTATTAGAATAAGGTGTTCCATTTAGCAGAAGGTATTAATGATAAATCACTTGTTTGTCAATCCTTATTTTCCTCAGTTCTTGTATATGTGGAAACTGATTTAACATTGGCTATGCAATAGACTTATAAAATCAAAGTTGGTGGGATTTTTAACACTAGGTTGTCTATAGACTCTGTATAGGTGGCAGAAACCTTTTTGGCATTTTCAATAGATGTGGAAGTTGTTACAGATTTTAGTTTGTCTGTGATGAGTTCAGTGTGTTGAACCTGAAATTTGGTGTTAATTATTGCTGGATTTTGATGTTATTTTATTTTCTCCCTACTATTTGTCTTTGCAGTAATCTTTCGGGTTTAGATCTTGATGGAAAAATTTCACCTGCGATAGGAAATCTCAAGGGCCTTCAGTCTATGTAGAGTTATTCAACACTTCATAGTTAGCTATTTGAATTTTTATTTCCTTAAATTGTTGTCGAGTAGAAGTATTGAGAGAATGTGGTAAAATTAAACATTTAAGTTGTAGAGAGGTTATACATTTTTTAGACGTTTCTTTGTAAACATTTATATTTTTTCAATGAAGCATGTAATATGACAAGTGCTTCAATGAAGAATTTTTTAACCCTTTATATCAAATGTCTTAATGTTAAATGAATTTCAAATTGTTGTTTGACTACTTATTCTATTTGAATTGTACTATTTACTAATTATATTCAATGTGCTGTGTTTGTATGGAAGAGATACCATATTAACATTAAATGTGCGAGAAACAAAATAAGTGAATAAAAAATAATTGAAAAAATATACCTGGAAAAAAAATGAAAAGAATGTCTATTGTGATGCTATATAGACCGTCATAGTATATTTAATGTGACGGTCTACCGTCACAAGACCGTCACGGATGTTATATTGTGACGGTTCATATCGGTCACTAAATCAATGCAATATATCATTGTTTTCACAAGTGACGGTATATAGATCATCACAGTATGTTTAATGTGACGGTCTACCGTCACAAATATTATATTGTGACGGACCAAATTTTGTCACCGAAGCCCTGTCGGCGGTAACTCGCCGGAATGTCAAAACTTCCATTAATATTTGTGACCAAGTAATGCCGTCACATAAAGGCAGTTTTCTGTTACGAGGAATAATATTCCGTCATGGAAACCCTTTTGTGTTGGGTCAATTGTGACAGGCGTGTGACGGATTAGTATCCGTCACATAATGTAGTTTTAGCGACAATTCCGTCACATATACCATACCTTGTGACAAATTTGATCCTGTCACAAAACCCCTATTTTTTTGTAGTGCAAAATCGTTTATTTTATTTATACTTTAATGATTATTAATGAAAACATAAGCACAATTTGTATAAATTGGAGTAAATGCATTCCTTCAGTATAGATATGTCAGGTGGATCAATGTCATCTAATTTAATTACGTATACCACAATCATTATTTGTATAAGCGGGAAGAAATACATTCCTCATGCATACATATACAGCGTTGACTAATATTGTCCAGTTTACGTATATTGTTGCTCTCTTATGAGAACATAAGCCCGGTTTATCATTAATGTCTTTGACATAATCTTCAAGATCGCAAAAAATAAAACAAAATGTTTGTTTTAAGGGGATACCAAAAGTTAGAGTTTATTAATATTGTCACGTGTTTTGGATTGTAAAAGCTGAGTTGGTTGTTATTGTTATTTTTTAGCTAAGCTTACAGTTATCCAGGTGGCCTTGGTTAGTGGTCAATTCTATTACGACGTCTAGTCTTTGATTGCCTAGTCTATATATATATATATATATATATTGTCTTAGCTTTACTATCTAACTTTACTTTGTAAATAGATTTACGTTTTGATTTCAATACACAGCTTATTCTCAATTTCTTTCTTCTCTAATGCTTTAACTCTAGCATTATACAATTTTCACTTGGTATCATAGTCAACCTCCATGGTGGAAGCTGTTTCACATTTCTCTAGCAGCGTTATCAAAATCGATGATACAAATTTCTTTGTTTGGAGGTCTCAGATTTGGCTTGTTCTTAGAGGACATAAGTTTGATAAATTTCTTCATTTTTCTTCTTTTGATGAGTTCATCAAAGGTAAAACTTCCATCTTTTTCTGATTCACAAGTTAGCACTACTGTTAGAGAAAATGCTTAAAAAATGAAGATCCACATCTTATCAACTTAAAATTTTGGGAGAAATAGAAATTCAACTTAGTATCATAGCCTAAAGGCTTGAGAAACTAGGTTCCAAACTCAACAATTCCATCAAAAAAAATTAAAAACATATATAAAGACCCAAATGAGTCTAAAGGAGGTCAGGCCTACATGTGAGGGGGAGTGTTAGAGAAAATGCTAAAAAGTAATAAAGATTCACCTCCTATCAATTTAAGCTTTTGGGAGAAATGAAAATTCAATTGATACTGATAGGCTAGCTTGATTTGACAGCGTGAGAACTGTAAAATTCAAGATCGATTTCTTATTGGATGGCTATGAAGCACAATTGACTAAACATTTTAGGGCATTTTGTAGGAAAAGAAACAACATACTCTATGTGGTTAGCTATTATCAACCGTTATGCATCAAAATCTTCAAGTCGTGTTTTACAATATCGAAAGCTTTTGCAGACTACAAAGAAAAATGGTCTTTCAGTTGATTCTTATTTGCTCAAAATGAAGAATCTAGCTAACAATCTAATAGCAACTGGTGCAAAGGTTTCAAAACAAGATTTGGTTCAATATGTTCTTAGAGGTCTCGATTTAGATTTTCAGCCTACCTTCACGATTCTTAACATTTCACCAAAGCAATATTCTTTAAATGAGGTACAAGATCATCTTTTAGCTTATGAATTTAGGCTAGAAGAAGCACACAATGTTATTGCACATGATCTGACACATAAAGTAGCATATCTTGTGTCTGGAACTTGTACTGAATTTGGTCATGGAAATATTGTTAATTCTATTGAAAGCACAAATCAGAAGTCATATGCTTATAATGCTAACAATATGGATTTTAATGCTTAAGTTTTTCAAGTTGTTCAACAAGTGTTAGGACGAGGATCTGATAATAACTACAAAGGAAGAGGCCGTTCTTATTTTGGCAGAGGTGGTGGTAGGTTTTCTAGACCAATATGTCAATTGTGCTTGAAGTATGGTCATTCAGTGGCTTAATGTTATCATCGTTTTGGTAAAAATTTTCTTGGTCCAGAGTCTACTACTAAGAATTTTAATACACACCATCCAATTATCATGGATCTTATCCATCATAAGGTGGTTTTGCTCCATCTTTTTCACATTTTATGCCTCAACAGATTGGTAATCAGTCTTTTTCTCATCATTCTGCTCAAAGCTATCAAGGCAATTCACGATTTCCAGCTCCCATTCTTGGTTTTCATAGTTAGCCAGGTTTTCCCCCTCAAGCTTATCATCATTCAACTCCTCCACCTCCAAGGTAGATCAATGTCAATGCTTCTCATAAAAGGGGATTTCCTTCATAGATGTCTCATGGTGAATTTCATAGAGAACCAATTTCTTTCCCACATTCTGAGAAAATCACGAGGTGTAGCTTTTGTCAAAGTGGCATGGCCAAGATCTCAGAGATATTTTGACCAAGGAGAATTTTGTGAAGGTGTGCCTACATCGTTCGATCACCATTTTGACATGTATTACTCTTGTGCTTAGTCCCGAAGTTAAAATTTCTCAACTTGATTGGTTAACAAGTATCTTTTTGGACCCCATGCTTTACCATTGGGCTAATTTATGGTCAAATCCATCAGAGGAAACACTAAGATGACATTTGGGAAATCAGCCTAGGCTCTTCCTCCTCTATTAAGGCTGAAAATTGTACCACCAAATTCTATCGTAGACGACCAACGTAATGTGATCAGATAATTTGTTAAAAAAGAAAGTAATCAAACTAATCCATAGGCTCCGGTGTCCTACCAGTCTAAAGCACTTTGACACTCGAGTCAATAGACAATTTTTGTTTAAGAATCTGTAGAAAGGAGTTTTCATAGTTATGAGGTATACCTTTTGGGGTCTCTGTTACCGCCATTTATACTAGTCTTTTACCCATTAAACTCAAGTCAACTGTGGAGGGTCTTTGGTCCCATGTTTACCTAGTGGGGGCTTACTTGTCGGACATGTTCTAAGCAGTTTGATAGTGTGGAATTTGTTGTTCATGGGGTCTAACTGTAGTCAAACGAGACTTCATATAAGGAGTTTAATCCCATTTTTCCTATCGTTTCGAAGCACCATTAGTGAATTGTAGTCATGCCTTGTCTTTAACAGATTTTACATCGTAGCCGAGGTATAACAGTCTTGGAAGTACATCCTTGTATTTATGCGTCCATGAGACTTCATATCGTTGTGAGCACTACAACAAAAACGCTAATAGTAGACACAAAAACAACATCGCAAATTGTAAACTTAGATGAAAATTGTTGTGTCGCAGAATCAATTGTCGCTGAAAGTGGAAAACATTTCCAACATATAAAAAGTGTTGTGAATTTTACAAAACAGCGACACAAAAAAATTGGCGCCCTTGTCTATTTTTCAAGATAAATTTTTGCTGCAAAAAATTTATTAATTAGCGACAACACTTATTAAAACCGCAGCAAAATTTATTGCAGCAAATTATTTAAAGGATGTTGCTAAATAATTCAAATTTAATTTTAGTAACATATGTTTTTTTAAAATTTAATTTTTAAATTAATTAAATTTAAATTTTAACAGTTGAAATTAATAAAAAAATTAATTTACTGTTATAATTTAGGATTTCAATAAATTGATTATATCTTAAAATCTTATTTGATTTGATTAACATATTTTAAAAAATTAATTTAATATTATAAATATTATTAATTAAAACTAAACAAATTTAAATTTCATTTATTTTTATAAAAATAATAAATAATTTATTACAAATGATTAATTTAGTAAAAATGAGAATCAATTACTAATAAAAAAATGAGAAAAAAATGCAAATATATAAAAATAATGTGTATAACAAAATCATCTACAGGAATATCTTTCCATAAATACAACAATTAAATGCGATATCGTTTTTCATTACCCAAATACGTTATCTTACTTTGGAGTTATAAAAGGGGAGCAAAACAGCTGTCCATTCTGCTCTAAAGCTATATATGTACTATGGGATCCTAATCACATTTTGAAACTGCACACACCGACCAAACAAGTAATTCAAATAAGTATCAATTAATAATTATCAATTCTTATTAAATGTAAAAATGTTAGTAATTTTTATCATCTCTGCTAAGTGTTCCAAAACACACAAGAAGTATTATAACAATAATTGGAAACAAGAACATATATGTACTTATCTCAAACAATGCTCTGATACCAATTGATGTGGACCCCCAAGATTAAAGAATCTGAAACCCCAAAACAAACAAGAAATATTAAACAATAATTGGAAACAAGAACTCACCCTACCAAACCTATAGATAATTTGTATCTAAAAACATGGATTAGAAGGCTAGGGAAAGAGAAGAACAATTGCCACAAAGTATTTCTACTTTGATAAGAGAATTCAACTCCTAATGCAACAAGAAAAAGAAATTGATTCCTCACATTGCAAGAACACTCTTGGGAGCAATAAGAAAATTAATTCTCTTAATTAATTAAAATCTGAAATTTATATTATCAAAGGAATTGATCCCCTTTATATAAAGATTATGGTTAGATCAAGATTCAATCTAAACCATTAAATATTAAGAAAGTAATCCTAAGGCTGAAAATTAACCCTAAATAAATAAAATACGAAAATAACTAAAATTACGAAACTGCCATTATAAAATGTTTATTTTTAAAATGATGCTGTTTCGTCTCCGCAACACCCGAGCATTATTACTACTTTCATCCATTGCTTGGACATCATGCTTAAATCATCATTAGGCCTCGGAAAAGTGTTCAAATCATTTGGAAACTTGAATTGATATTCATCCAAAATTATCTTCACAAATCCAGGCATTCTCCATTTGATCTTCTTTGCTCAAGAACACATCACTGGTCCACTTGGTAAGACGGTGTCTTCCTCTTTTGCTCCAATGCTAGAATATGGCTCTATGATGCCAGCATCAGCTAAGTATGGGTCAACAATATCCAACATCTAATATGAACTACAAAAATATATAAACAAAATGAAATTATGTTTACACGTACATAATTAGTAAAACCAAATAATAATATTATTATTAGCAAACCTTATGTACCTTGACTAGTACAAAAAAACAATAGTTAACCCTTTGATGCATCGTTCTATCACATTAAGATTTTCAATTCTCACTCATCAGGATTTTTCCTTTCTACATTGGCAATATCATCAGGAAGTATAAAACAATACTTCCATAGTTGTTCGCCCATCAATCGGGAATATAAATTCCTACACAGTGAATTATTATTTACAAAGAGAATAATTAATATATGTAACAAAACTATAGTAATAAAACTATGAGTAATGAATGCAATGAAGTTGGAATTATGTAACACCCCGTCCCGGGAAAAGATTAAAAAATTTCCAAATTTGACCAAGTTTGACTCTAAGTGGGCCTGGATTGACCTTTTTTGTGATTTTAGTTTTGTTCTGACTGTGGTACCATTACATAGAGCTAGTTGATACGAGTTCGTAGACTAGTAGTACGGTCAATTAGGAGCTAAAATCGTGAAGTTATGGTCAAAATAGTGGTTTAGGCATTTTAGTAATTTTTCAGAAGATCCCCTAAAATTACAAAGTTGCCCCTGTCTCCTTGATTTTAAAAAAATTTCTAGAAGGGTCTGGAACACACACGACGCCGGTCCTCTTCCCCCCTTCACGTAGCCAGCCCGTGCTCCTCTTTCGTTCACCGGCAATGGCAGTTTTTCGGCCAGTCCAGGCCGGAAATTACCCAAAGCTTGAAGCCGACAACCTCCTCGTCTCAGCAACACCGGTGGGCAACCGTGAGACCGCCTGGACCATCGGCAACTTTGAGAGAGCCGGTTAGTTCGCATGTGAGTTCGCCTAATTCCGAAGAGAAATTAGCCGCACCATCACCCGGGAATTGAAGCCGGTCATCCCTTCTACTCAACCTGGCCGGCGAACGCTCGTGGAACCTCCCAGATCGCTGGAAAATGTGAAAATTCCTGTGAGTATGCTTTGCTTCTGTTCGCTGGATTCCGGTGAGTTTCCGGCGATGGGTTAACTTTTTTCCCTTAATTTGGACCCTAGGAACCCAATTTTGTCATCAATTTGATGTAATTCCCCCTAATTGAGATAGATTGGGGAAAATCCTTTTTGACCGTGAGTTTCAGGCCAAATTTCGGCCACCGCCGGTAGGATTCGGGTAAATTGAGTTGACCACTATACTATACCTTCCACAAGCTTCGTTTTGATATATAGTTTGCATATTATTGTTGTGTATTTAGAAATTGCTTATTTATGATTTGGGTTTGTGATTACTGTTGAAACTGGACTATGCTTGGAAAATGGTAAGTGAGAATTATGTGTTATTTTATTGGCATTGTGATAATTATTATGTGGATTGCTGAAAATATGGTTTTGGGTAAGTATGCGTCGGGTATTATGAAAATACTAAGTTGGGAATATATTTATTTGGAATAAATATGGATTAATTGTATTGTCTAAAAATATAGTTGAGAATTGTTATTGACGTGGAAATTTTGAAATACATATTGAATGGGTAATTGTTGTAGGCTGGGTTAGAGGGTGGTGGTACGATAGTATGATTTAATTTATGTTTATATATAATTGGATTGTGGTGTTGCAATGTGGATAAATGAGGTTGGTGTGATATTGAGAATGGTACCCTTGACCAGATGAAAGTCTTTAAAATGCCACGATTCCTAGAGACCAAGGATCGTGATGATTGCACCCTACTCCCGCCACGATTGCCTTGAGAAAAAGGGTTGTGATGATGGTTACCTATATCTGGCCATGATACTGGAATCGTGATGATGGTGATACTTATGCCACGATACCTGGATCGTGATGATGGTTATATTTAAGCCACAATACCTTGAGGAGAAAGATCGTGATGGCTGGTTATCCTATTTTTGTGATGTGAATTTGTTAATGAATAATGTGTGACATGTATATTATCTTGTTATTTCCTTTAGAGTAAATATATGCATATTCATATATGTGGTTGGATGCATGATATAATTGTATGATTGAGGACTGCTTGGGCGAGGAATCATGCCTCCAAGCAGGGGTGTTACTAGCTTGGGTGAGGAATTACGCCACCAAGCTATGGATAGTTTCTTGCTAAATTTGTATGAAAGGCTTTAATGGAATTTAAAAGTGGTTAAAAATGATAAGTGGGAAGGGTGAAATCAATTTATTGATGTGATTGACAGTAGCATATTTGGTTAAAATATGCTCTAATAACTACAAGTAGCTTGATCCGTATTTAAAGGGGTATGTAGGCAGCTCAGTTTTATACTGAGTCCAGATACACTTTACTTAAAGGATAAAAAAAATAAAATAAAAAATAAAAAATAAAAAAATAAAAAACTGCTTATTGGTTTAATGGAAATATTAAGTCATGCAGTCAGGATCCAGGTGGGTCGGGTCCTGTCAAATTATGTACCTTACGTAGAATAAAATGCAAGATTGTTGCAAGTCTTGCATGTAACAAAAATCTTGGATATCTTTCTTCGAAATGGATATCCATATTTTATAGCCCATAATCGATGGTGGTAAGGATGTCGACCACAACTCATAAGCGTTGATGTGCCATAACAATTCTAGTAGTGTAAGGTTAAGTTCTACTGAGCCGGTATTGTCAACATCAATATTAGCATACGCCGACTCGACCAGTACTGTTGTAGGCCTTTAAAAGCTATGTGAGCTATTTGATCTTGTTGCAACGACCTGTTTGCCCTTCGAGTTTTTTCTCTTCCCATATTCCTACAAGCAAAATAAAATACATGTTAGTATCACAAAAAAAATATATATATATATATTAATGCAAACAATTTTCTATTTTATGAATTATTATACTTCTCATCAGATGGAAGAATAACAAATTTTCAAGGCTACACCACGAATGACCATTCTGCCTCCCATACATAGACCATGCCGAATGATTGTACAGGTAACAAAGCAGCCAAATCAATCACTGCATCCATAGAGACTCTAACATTCTTTGTTCCTAATTCTACACAATGACAAACCGCACTACCCAAAGTCAAAGTGCCAATTGTCACGATATTATCTCTTGTTCCTTCTACAAACTCACATAGAATGTCTTAAATTTCAAACACATGTTAAAAACCATAAAATAGTTGTAATTATAAATACTATGATGACAGCGTAATGATTTAATAATGGTACACATACCACATGCTATACAGGTGTAGGATCACAAGGTGGAATAGCTTATGTAGAGGAAACATAAGGAGTCCCCAAATGGGTAACATCATCAACCCGAGGACTGCGAGAATCTACCTCTCCATGCAAAGCATCTGTAGGTGTCTATGGTGGTAGTTTAAGACCGCATGCGGCGACGAGATCACTAATGTTGTCCAGTACTCTTTTTTTTCGAAAAACGTCAAACAGACTACTCAAGAAAAGCTCCAAATTTTCTATCCTTGCATTTTCAGTCTGGATCCTGCCATCTACATCGGCTTCATTCTTTTTTTTTTTTGTGCTTCGCCATGGTGTTTTGAATTAATTCTTAATCATGAAGCCTTTTCCCTTTTCTCCAAACCGACCGAGATACTCATCGAACTCGAGGGCTTGTGTAAATACATCATTTGAAGAAGACGCATTAAGAATGCCTTGAGTGGCATTTTTCTTTAGAATATTCTACAAATTTAATTTTGAAACTAATTATACGCAATACATATAAAATACAATATATGACCATTAATTTGGGATTTAGAACTCACAATATTTTAGACAATGAACTCAACTTCTGAGTAGTCTAATCGTCCATCTTTATTTGTTCTTATGTGTATCCAAAGCTCTTCATGCTCTATCGGTTCGACAGTGCCTCTTTCGAATTGTTGCAAATTTAGACATATAAATATGTAAATAATTATGGATTAAAAAACTACAAATTAATAAATATATAGTACGTACCAAATTCACATCTAACTGTGGATATCCTTTACTGCTAAGTCGATGGGGATATTTTTCCCTTATCTTTTTGCAGATCAATTGGAACTTAAGATCTATAATTTTTAAACCATATACTTTATGCTTAGTTATATATAGTATTTGACAGTTGCACAATGAAAACATGCAAAACTATTATAATGTCTTCACTTTGAAATCTTCACCAAATCTTTGGTTGATAAATGTATCCCATTGTTCTTGCGTGATGAAGGTATACTTGTGAGTAGGTGGGTACCTGAAGGCCTCAATTGTTGCCAAGTATGGTCTCACATACTTCTCATAAAACCAATGCTTAAACCTCCTCCACTTCCCAACACATTCTCTAAGAGTCTGCTCTCTGCTCGAGTCATCCTTGGTTGAATATCCCTTTAAAATATTTTCAATATTTAATAAATAACACTAATTAATTTCAGGTTTAGTTTATAGGAAAAAGAAAGTTTACAATTCAATACATTGATTGCACACCATAGGTTTTCTTTCAACGCAGGAGACATGCCGTTCCAACTTTTAATGGAAATCAGTATCGTAGAACGAGTAAGTGAGTCCTCTAGGTTATTCATATGCACAACAACATTGTTTAGAGGAGCTCCATGTTCATTGTATTGTAATTGCAACTGCTTTGTGTTACCTGCAGCCTCCTTTCTAAATCCTTCCAACATTGTAAGTCCCCGATCTTTCTGCTTAGGGATTGGAACGTTGGGGCTAGCAACATCATTGGAGGATGAAGACACATCGGGAGGAAGAACAATATCCTTGTATGGATCCAGTAATCTGCAACGCACAACACAATCATAAGACAGTTTACAATCATGACTGATAATTTCAATGCAAAATAACATCAATGTCTATTACACTCTGTAAACTTTTTTAAATGGTCCTAATTACACTTTGTATACATTTTTAAATGGTCCTAATTTCTATATTTTTAAATGGTCCTAATTTCTATAAAAACATTTTCTATATGTTTACACTTGTATTTGAGTTTGAACTATCCATAATTACAATTTCTAAACTTTTTTTCATAGTCCTAATTACACTAGTTTTTATGCATTTTTAAATGGTCCTAATTTTAAAGCTTCGCATATTACTTATATTTTTGAATGGTCCTAATGCATCGCCTATTACTTAAATTTTTGAATGCCTATTAGTAAAAATTTTAGATACAGTGGTGTGAATTAATTCTAATTTTCAATAGTTGATTGTTGGAACTATGTTATTTTCCAACTCATATATACACTTGTGAATTAATTTTATTTGAGTTAAAAAATAACATATGTGAATTAATTATAAATTTAAATCGACACAAATATACACTTGTATTTGAGTTGGAATTATATTATTTTCTATAATAATAAAATAATATTTTAGCATTCTAGTATTTTCTATAAAAACCACATTTTAGCATGAACATTATTAATTAACCCAGCACATATATATACCTGTGAATTAATTTTATTTGAGTTGGAAAATAACATATGTGAATTAATTATTAATTTAAACCGACACATATATACACTGGTATTTGAGTTGGAATTATGTTATTTTCTATAAAAACAACATTTTAGCATTTAGTATTTTCTATAAAAACAATGTTTTAACATGAACATTATTAATTTAACCCAACACATATATACACTTGTTCAATAAAAAGGGTTTGAACTATACTATTTTCTATAAAATAAAAATAAAACATTTTAGCATATAAGTTTTTAAGCAACATAAACAAAAAATTTAAGCGCAATAGTATTTTAGCAAAATGTCACCTATTTTAGCATTCTAATTACTAACATTCTAGAATTTGAGTAACACAAGAGCAAAACATAGAACTTCATAAAAGTGAGAAAATAACTCACATTGAAAATTGGTCTCGGCGGCAGCGTGGAGGATGGAAAAGGCTCGGATGGGCATCTTGGCAGCGGCATGGAGGATGAAAAAGGCTCGGTTGAGTGTCTCAGCGGTGGCGTAGTGGAGGAAAAAGGCTCGGTTAGGTGTCTCAGCGGTGGCACCGAGAAAGAAGAGCAGTGGAGTCCGGCGGCGTGGGAGAGGAAAAAGAGAAAGAGATAAGATGAGAGGGGATGTTTTGGTGCCGACATGGAGGAGGAGGTTAAGATGAGAAGAAGAGAAGGAAAAAATTGGAGAAATGAGAAAAATAAGGGTTAGTTTTGGGAAAGGGGGAGAATATGAAAATAAATGAGGGTTGGTGGGAATTAATCCCGCCATAAATTTGGCGAATCAGCAACACCCTACGTCACCGATTTATGGCATCTCTAAAAACCCTTCGTCGCCGATTTAAGTGGTCATCACTAACAAATATTGTGGTCGTAACTAAAAATATAATTAGTGTTCAATTTTAAATTTTTAAGGTTTAGGAAACTTTCAATTTCAAAATTTTAGTATTTTTTTAGGGGTTATAACTATAATTAAATAAATTTAATTAGTGTTTGGTCTATACAGATAAAATATACATTGTAAGAAATAAAATACACTCAACATAAACATATATGAATCATATCCCTTCACAATCATCACAAACATAAACTTCTTCAGAGTTTTTGTCACTATTAACATCAATGTCATCCACATGGGGAAGATGGTTGGAAAATGGGTTATGATCCATCGTAGTGTCTTCGTCTTCTTCAACATCAACAAACACATCGTGTTGTGATGGAGCTAATACTACCGACCAACGTGGATCAAGTCAATCATCAACATAAAATACTTGTATTTTTAAGGCCATAATGAATGGATCTGATTTGTGATTAATTTGTGATCAGTTTTCACACAAGTACTGCTGTCAATACAATCACACATGAAAACAGTGACACGAAACCAATTATAATTGACATCCTAAATTTCTTTTACTTTCCCGTAGTAAGTCATATATGCTAAAATATAATTGTTGTCCTTTGCAGTTGCATAATATACACCTTGAGCAACTATATTGACTTTAGTGTTTTGTGTGACACATTTATTGTCCATTTCCACTATGTTAAAAAAACTCCGTTAATGACATAATCTTCATGCTTAGTTACCACCCATTGAAGACTTTGTGCAACCCACCTCAAAGTTTCATTCTTAGTACAATTTGGTTGACATTGCTCGGTGTCTATTAATATTAATTGAATGTAATTAGAAAATTGATAATAGTGCAGAAATTCTCTATTTTTAACAATTCAAATATGATTGCACACCTTATCACGCAACCAATACATAATTGTGTAGTTGTGTTTGTCTTGAATCCATTTTGCCCTCTTTTCTCTATTTTTTTATCTGCTTTGAATGCTTACAAATGAAAACTACCACACAAAAAAAAATTAATTAAAAACATATGTGAATGCATGCAATAGATAGTTCACAATAAAACAGCATACCTCATGTATGGCTCCACCTTTGGCACGTTTGAAAGTACACAGATATGGACTTGCTCCTAAAGCTTTTGATCAATTGATTGCATATTTCCATCTTTAATAAGGGCACCGACATCATCTTTTCATTAAGCTTTTGATATATGCCAAGAGGGTTTCCAATTGCATCTAACCCTCTTTAGTACTCACTACAAAACTCAATTGCTTCTTCATCAATATAACTCTCGCAATGTAACCTTCTGGGCAATTTTTGTTGCGAACATAACTCTTCAATAATTTCATGTACCTCTTGAATGGGTACATCCATCTAAAATGAACAGGTCTACACAGTCTAACTTCTCGTACAAAGTGCATAGTTAAATGGACTATTACATCAAAAAAAGATAGTGGAAAAAAATTTATCAAGTACAAAGTTCTAACAAGATCACTCTGTATGGCATCCACGGATGCAATATCAATAGACTTTTTACATCTTGAATTAAAGAAAAAATAAAATCTTGCAATTGTAACTTGCACATTTTTAGGAAGCACCATGCGTATTGCAATAAGCAATAGTTACTGAATCAATGTGTGATTATCATAAGACTTCATCCTTACCAGCTTCAAGTCCTCCATTCTTACAATATTCTTAAAATTTAAAAAGTAACCATCCAGAACTCTTAACTCTGCCAAACAGCGACAAAATAGTTTTTTTTCTTGTTTGGATAATGTATAACATGCAGGCAGCAAAAAAGTTCATGTTCCACGTACCGATGGGACCAATTCAAGCCGCAGACCCATCTCTACTAAATCCAACGAAGCATTTATTCTATCATTCGTCTTACCTTGAATATTAAGCAATGTATCAACTATACTTTCACATATATTTTTCTCAATATGCATGATATTTAAATTGTGTCGTACATGTAGATATTTCCAGTACTCTGAGTCAAAAAATATTGACTTCTTTTTTCAAAAGTATTCAATGTCATCCCCGCAAAATTTTTTACCTTTACCCATGTTATCAAAAGTACAAGTAGTAAGCATAGATAATATTTTCTCTCCTATTAATGGTATCAGAGGCTCTCCAAATTCTTGAAACCCATTTAATGCCTTTTTTTGCTTCCTGTACAGATGATTTGGAGAAAAAAAATCTTCTATGCCTAAAAAAACTCATTTTTCTACCATTGCGCAAGCAATGAGCAAAAGTGTTCTCACTGCAAATTGGACAGGCATAATATCCCTTCGTTGCATGACCGGCCAAGTTACCATAAACAGAAAAAATCATTTATCGTCCATAACAACACTACCCTTAAAGTGAACTCCTCTCAATGATAATCATCAAAAGATCTAATGCCCTCACCCCACAACTTTTTCAAGTCTTCAATTAACAGCTCCAAGTATACATCGATACGGTTGCCAAGTTATTTATGTTCAGAAATTAGAAGAGTTAGCATCTTGAATTTTCACTTCATACGCAAACAAGGAGGAAGATTATACACAACAGTGATTACAAGCCAAACAATATACACACTACTCTATAAACTATGCGAGTTCATTCAATATGCTGCAATACCAAGTCTTAGATTTCTATCTTCTATTGCAAAGTCTGGCAAGAAATGGTCAATCAATTCCCAAGCTGGAGAACCCAATAGGTGTTGCATTTTTCCTCTTACAGCCTTTCTCTCATTCGCATGCTATGTCAAATTCTTAGAAATTAAAACACTGTGGAACATCGTTCTAAAACGTGGAATATGTGGCAAGTACCATAAAACCTTATATGGTATTTTCACAACAGTGTTATCTTTTCCATATTTAGGACGAAGCATCATATCCGCATATTGCTTTCCAAACAAACACAATTTTCAGGGCATGAGTGTATCTTCTCATACTTCATTCCCTACGCATTTAGAGTTTTCTTAACATTATAAATAGATATTGGTAAGACATTATCATATGGTAGCATCTTAGATAACAACTTCAGCAGTGCATCAAAGCTCTTGTCAGAATGTCCATATCTTCTTTTCTTTTCAAGTTATACAATTTGACAACAGTCGATAACTTGGTAAAATTGGTGCATCCTGGGAACAAAGGTTTTTCTGACTCCTCTAACAGACATGCAAATTGATTAGGATTTTTTATAATCTTGATGTCAATATTATCAAAGGTATCACGAATCATTTCAAAGTTGTTATATGCCACATCTTCCTCACAACCACTATCATCTTCATCAAACTCTATATCTAGATTATCAAACTATGAAGATGTCTTAACACAAGATTCATAAGATTCACCATCCCAATTCCATTGAAGATAATTTCTATCAAATCTGTTCCAATATCTATGACCTTTTATGTCCTTGAGAGAATGTAATGTCATATTTCCACATTTCATGCAAGGACACCAGACAACATTATAATCACTTACATTTTTCACAGCAAAATCTAAAATTTCCTTCATACCTTTGGCAAATTGATAAGGTCGTCTATCTGAATATATCCATAGCTTATCCATTCCTCAATCATATTAATTAGTACAATAATCTTAGTATTGCCTATATATGAATGTAACCAAAAACAAAACAAAACAAAAAACACATACGTCCATAAATAAAAAGTTAATAAATGACAACGCAATCAAACTTCTAGCAACAAGCAATATACTATAAATATTGTTGTATATGTATGTGTAAACTTACTTGCAATGTAATGAATTAGTTTATTTTTAGCTTGGTATGATGATTCTGTGGAGAAAAAATGGTCAAGAAAATCAAAATAAATTAAGAACGTGAAACATAAATATAATGAAAGCTATATAATTTATTGCAAACATAAGGAGTTGGGTTGCAAAATTAAATGAGGTATTCAATTGAAGTTGGTAGACTGATCGGGTTAAAATTCAAATTCAAACACTTTTAGCGACGGACTTCATCGCTTTTTCCATAAAATTATCCAACATTTAGCGACAATTTCCTTCGCCGTTTAGGAAGATTTAGCGACCAAAAAATCGTCGCTAAATACTTTTTTTAATAAAATGTGTCTTTTAATGGTGATTAGTTTATATATATAGTGAAAAATCTATTTTTTAGTCATGTGAGTTACAAATTAATGAACTTTATTAATAGTACATTGAATATTATTTACGAGGCTTCTATATATATATATATATTTTTTTTCTTGATAAAGGCTTTTTTGTATGCTACAAAAGTATTTGTATATATAGAAATATAATGCTACAAACAAATCTCCACCCAAAAATATAAAAATTATTATTTCATTGATATTACATAATGAACAGTCTCATAGAACCGAATAGGTCTACATAAATTCTCCATATATCGATCTCAGTAAATGGAAAATGACCGAATGAGATGGCAACCCTTGTCTAAGGTATGGTTGCCAGTTTTTGCCATCCATCTTGGACACGCATCTAGTGTACTAAGAATGAAATAATTGATCTTTAGAAAGGTAATGATCGAGGCACATAGATCTTCGATTTGTAGTGGGTCAATCACATCAAAAAGCGTAAAGATAAAAAAAATTCATCATTTGCTTCTATTTTGAAAGAGTATTAGCTAGATCGAAGAGAAAAACCATAAAAAATATCTGTAACACCACACTCTCTCTCCAACCAATATTGTCTCCAGTTTAGCCACCGCACTTCATACGGTATGGAGTTTTTGGTCAGACTTTCCAGGGGGTCACCCATCCTAGGAATGCTCCCACTGGAGCACGCTTAACCCCAGAGTTCTTCCAACTCTGAAGCCAAACGCTCTGAAAAAGCCTTGGTTATTAAGAGAGTGCTCACTTTACATTTGAACCATTACCACATGACCCCCTTTCCACACCCGGGCGATGTGGGATTGGACACCGATCTCTGCCAGTAAGGTAGTAGTTGACAGGACCCACACTACCCAAGTCCTGCTTGCAGGACTTAATCACCCTGATTAAGTCCCTAAGCAGTCAACAACACAATAATTAATAAATCCACAACCCAAACTCTTAAATGCTAGAAATTTTAATAGAAATTTCGGCAGAGTTTTGTCTATAATTACAACATTTCCTAAATTATTTACATGTACCTGCACGCCAGACAATATTTCACAACAATCCAGTAATTTCTTAGAAATACACCCATATACATAAACTCCATGACATATATATTAAAATTTGATTACACAAAAATATCTCTAGCATATTACAGTTTACTACTCAACTAACATATAAATTCGCACAATCTAACTATGCCACTACTACCTCTAACTCGCTCCTCCTGCACTAATTAGCAACAGTAGCACGGCTAATAATCCAAGAACTACCTGAAACATAATTAAGAATTTTTTTGGTGGGGTGAGTATTTGCATACTCAGTGAGTAGAAACTAAATAAGAAAATAATATTTTCTTCCATATATAACGTATATAAAAATTGGTTTGTTCAAGCAATCTCCTTGGAAAATAGTTCGTCTTTCAAATTTCCAAATTTCCAAAATATTCATATATTTATATATACATATACATTTAACATAATTAATATATTTGTTTATGTTAAAACGCCTTGAAATATAAAATAGCACACACAATCAATGCAACCAAATATATGAGGGACGTTCAGTGAAAAGCCACAGAACATATATATACGAACACATCATATATATACCGGGCGGGTAAGCTAACCATTAAATCTCCAGTGAAAAGCCACAGACATATATGTGAACAAATCATCATATACCGAGCAGGTAATAACCATTTCTGTGAAAATCATTGTCCCTGCATATATTCACACATATATGCAATTCATAATCTCAGCTTTGCGGCATAACCCATTGCACAAGCATAAATAATATGGCGGCATAAACCATCGCCCAATCACTTGGCGGCATAAACCATCGCACAAGTATAATTAATCTGGCGATATAAACCCTCGCCCAATCACTTGGCGGCATAAACCATCGCCCAAGTGTATCCAATGTCTAACCTCCCTACCCGGCAGCATAATCGTCGCCCAAGTAGTCACCAACCTTGTTACACCCTACTCGGCGGCATACTCATCGCCCGAGTAGTCACCACATAGGTGCCATGCATTTATGAATTCACACAAAATAATCACATGTATAAATATGTATGTATTTATCCCAATGGAAATAACAAAGTAATATATATATATATATCAATCTATAAATATATATATATACTTGTAAAGATTATTTAATCGTAAAATATATTTCTTAATAATATAATCTTTGAATATATTTCCAAA